>VXAZ01005852.1:168682-193395 GCA_013399875.1 Gymnorhina tibicen
CTTTTCCCATAAAAAAAGATATTAAAAAAAAAGGTAGAAACTTAGCCATTAAAAAATCAACTATCAACTGCATAAAAATCTACTGTTTACTAAAAATTCCTTATCATAAAGATCACACAACAACAATCAGTTTAATCAGTCCTGTTGTCAGAAGTTTAAATCCCATCTTGATAGTACATTCTTTCAGAATCCTTTCATACACAATTTAAAAAAAACGGTTGTCTTGAAATGTAAGCTGTTCTTAGTAACAGGAAGGAGGAAATTTTTTTACTGCTTTTTTTCTCTCCTTTCTTTTGTTGTCTCAGTAATCGTAGATGCTGTGGAAGAATGTTGTGGAGGAAATCAAGAAGTCTACACTGATAAATACTGTGAATACGGTTAAGACTAGAAAAAAAAGCCTCACATCTTGAAATACTTTTCCTAGAAGAAAACTTCACAGCAGATTAGTTCAGCCAATGGCTACATTTTTCTTTACACTTGATATTAACTTGAAGGTTGAAGAATAGTTCAAAGATTCATGACTGCATCCTCTCAAAGCAACTAGACATTTATCACTAACTGTATTGGAAAGCAATATCAGGTGGGTTTTTTCATTAAGAAGCTGGACCTGGAGTATTTAACATCAACAAGATATCTAAAGAGGGACTATAAAAGTCATGAATTTTAAAATAAAAATAACTTCTTTGTATCATTCACTTCATAAATACTTCAAAGGTAGATAGATGTCACAGAGCACCCACATGAACACATGCATACATACCACACTCACACAAAAAAATAAACTAAGCATGTGCAAATTCTTTTAAGAATTTCTCAAGAAGTAGAGAAAACAGTAAAACAGATTAAATCAGCTTAGGAGGTCACAAAGATGGCTCAAATGGATGGAAAGATGGGCACTCATCTGATCAAAACTACTGTTGCACAGTTAAATCAAGGAAACCATTGAAACTCAGACTGTCAGAAATACCTTGTCTAGATCAAACAGATGGTATAACTGTTGTGTACAACAGAACTAGGAGCAATCTAGACATCCAAGTGCAGTTTTACACACAAACCTTTCATAACTGACACCTATCTCATTAGATTAGTGCCTGTTGGTTTTGGCATGTTTTCAGACAAGGTTGCAATAACAGGGACAATAGATGATAGAAACAATACCAAAAAAAAAAAAAGATATAGAAGCAAAGAAGACAGAAAAAGAAAAGCTAAGGAAAAAGTAAATTAAAACAAAAACCATGTAGAAAACCAAGAAAGATAATAAAAATAGGAATAAGAAATGAAGTGTAAGTAAAAAAGCAAACTAACTATAATGAAATGGGTTTAGACACCAAATATAATGAAGTTTATAGATGGTATTGAATCTATGAATAGTGTAATCATGGCAATTCTCTTTTCTTTTGTTTGTTTCCTTATCATATTCTACCTATGGTGCTATTACAGATGACAAGCAAAAAAAGGATGCAAAATACTGTTTCCTGATTGTGATCCAGGGAAAGCTGAAATCAAGACATCAGAGACAGATATACACAGTAGACTGAATTTTTTTTTCACTTATTATAAATGATGTCCTAAGAATATGCAGCACAACTATAATTTTGGAAGAGGAATGGTAAACATTCAATCTGTGTGCTGACTACTTTGTATAAAAGAAACCTCAAGAGATTTAGTAATTCAAGAGACAAATCCTTGCACTGATTACATGAAGTAAAAACATACAAACATACACAAACACAAAACATACAGAGCATGGGAAAAATCTGTAGTAAGTACTCCTTTAAAATACACAGAACATTACATTACTTTAAACAGTTTGGCAAGAATATATAACAAAATAACAGCTATTTGCCACAAACACTTGGTTGATATAAAAAGGAAAATAAGTAGGACTTTTTACACTGGCCGTACCAGAAGTAGTCACTGCATAATTTGATTTGAAGGACTGGGACCATAACAACATCTAAAAGAAGTGTCATGTTCAGTATCTGCTGGGTTTAGTTAGCTTGTTTTCGGTTTTTTTCCATCATTGCTTTGACCATGAAATTCACCCTGAAAATATACCAGACTATTCTACTAATCACATTCAAAATTGGCAAATACAGGAAGTTTATAGTTGTAATTTTCAAGAACTCATGTCCATGTAAGCAATGGAAAAGAATTATCTGACAAGTTTTTATAATGAGATTCTTGTTATAAAACTGTGGACTTGGTTTCCTATCAGAGTATGGTGACACTGATTATAATAACTTAGAATACTTCTGATTTTTAAAAAAGATTTAATAAATTCTAGATTATCATAATACTTTTACTGGATGTGTGCAAAAAAATCTATAAATGCTCTTTGCCACCACAATACCAGGAAGTATTTGATTTCATAAGGGAAAAATCCATACTACTTTGAGAAAGAACAAATATGGTTGCCTGGTAAGTGTGTGTTCATACATGTTTTTGTGAATATCTGTCTGAGAGCCAGAAAGACCAAAAAGACAAGACAAGCTTTTAAAGCTGTGTCTCTGTTGGGACTGAGGACATTACTCTTGGAATTTCTCAACACTCCAACACATACGGAGTAGATTTATTCATGTGAACAGTCAGTGTACTTCTGGTACATAATTACACTGCTTAAGAAGTGAATATTTTCTTGTCTTACTTGATATCCTCTCTAAGTTGTAATACACTTCAATAATTGTATGCTTATTCCAAAGACAAAAAAACAACCAACAAAAACCAAACAAAACAAAAAAACCCAACCAACCAAAAAATAAACCCCAACACCCAAAAAAGTAAAACCCCACCCCAAGCCTTGAAATAAGAGCAGAGTTTAGTTCTTTTGCTATAGTAGATGCACACAAATGTTAGTAGAGTTTTTGGAGCTGTAAAGGTGTGTTCAAGGCCTGAGCATTCCATTAAAAATACAATGCTGGAAAGAAGGACAAACCTACAATTCCTTTGTTTCAATAAAAATCCAGTCACCTTTACCAATGACTGTCACGGCAGGGGCGGATGGTAAAGTGCGGCAACCTTCCAGAAGCATCTCCACAGGGAAGCCGCCCGGCAGTGCCAACACACAACACACCCACACCAGATAGCTGAATACGTGAACCAACAACAAGGAGAGCAGGAAGGGTCTTTGTATGGTGTTCCACTGGAGAAGTTTATTCCAGCTACGTGAAGGGCTCCAGAGACAAAGACCAAAGCACAGGGACGGTCCAGGGTTTATATATGGGTCCAATAGGGGCAAAGAGAGCATCAAGGACCAATGGTCTGAGGGCACAGGGGTGGTACATAGGCGGGGCTAGGGTGTGGGAGCTAACAGAGAAACAGTGAGGGAGTGGCAATGGAACAAGGGCCAATGGGAGAGCGGAGAAGGGAGAACTTTCTGGATCAGGGACACATAGGGTAGAAAGGGGCAGGGAGGTCCACTGGCCAACCGGGGAAACAGAACTGGGGTACATTAACATAACATAACAAAGCATCCTGGGGGAAGCCTTTTCTGTCTCCCTAACTGGGAGTATCTCTCCTAGGGACTGTCCCACCAATGGACTCTCTTAGTCCTTTGATTGGTAGGTCCACTGGCCTCCACAAAAGTCTCCATTTTTCAGTTTTCCTAATAAATTTTAGAAAAATTGCTTTTAAAATATAAGATCAGCCAAGCCATTAGGACATCTTAGAAAGATATGATCAGTCGTGGTTTGTAATAGGTGAAACTAAGGAAAAAAACCCTATCAATGATAAACGCAGAAACAAGATCATGACAGTGAGAAAAATATACTAAAAATTAGAAAGAAACAAGCATGAAAGATGAAGGAAGAGCCACAGAAGCCAGCTCTTGGAAAATAACTGCCCTCTCCCCAGAGAAAATGTGGAGCAAAAAGTCAAGCAGAGAGAGAAAATATATGGAAATAAATGCCTAGAAAGGTGCAACATTATGGAGTATTCAAAGGTAATATACTGTATGTTAGTTTAGAAATCAGAGGGACTTGATAGATACCTGTCCTTAAGTCCATTTTTGCCCAGAAAATGACTAGGTTTTGAGCCTAGGATGTTCAGCAAGTACATTTCCTCCAGCTTCAAGTATGCATCATATTAATTCAGTAGAAAAAAATCTGTTGTTCATTTACCTTCAAGTTTCCAGAAACTGAAAATAGCTTTAAGGCTTAATGTAAAAAGCAAATCAAGGCCAATACTTGTAACACTGAAAAAGAGAATATTAGAGTAAGAAAGCAGATTAAGTAGTCTTTTTCTTTTCTTCCTTTTTTTCCTTTAGAAATACCATAGGGTATTATCTTAGTTCTAAAGAGTACTTAGAGTTTAACTTTCAACATAATACTCAAATATTCATATTGGACCTGATGTTCTTTCTATTGAATTTAATGGCAAAATTCCCATAGATTTCAAAGTAGGCAGAACCAGGCCTGTTATACATTATTGATATGTAAAATCATGATAGAAACATTAGTGAAGCATTTTTCAATGCGTTTTTGCATGTTTTCAAATAAGTATATTAATTATCCTGATTATTTCCATGGAGAATAATTATACACATCTCTAAAGCTCTTATCAGTGTAAATATTAAAAAGAGGGAATATATAAACAGATTACACTAACAAAATATCTTTGGGCAATTTGAATAATTATCATACATACTCCTGCTGGAGAACTGCCTACTTCTAGCGTTCTATACCTGCTATTTTAAACTCACTTTTGGCTCTGAACTTCCTAAAAAAATTCTCTATCACATGCAAGGAAGATCAAGACTTTAGTCTGCATTGCAGGATTTGAAGTATTTTCCAGGGAAAATCATTAACTTTAAAAATGTATCATACAAATAATAGATACTAGAATGTCTCTATAAATTAGCAGAACAGAATAATAATTAAATTTCCAAACTTAAGAGAATAACCTTTTTCAGCTTCATAGAAAATGTTTACTCTTAATTCTAATTTCATCCTGACTCTTTGTTATGCCAGAGAAGACAAATCTGTAGCTACCTATTAAAGATATCCACATTAGTTTTGCAACTCATGAGACTTGAATTTCAGTTTGAGACTGAAGGTGCAAGTCAGTTCAGTTAAAAGTACTCAGGACTTCATAAATCATATCTGTCAACCTATAGATATTTTGTGGATATCTCATTTTAGGTGAAACTCAATATCTATGTTAGATTTTTTTTTGATCTAGCCTCCAGAAACTTAATGAGGCATTTAGGTGTAAATATCCCTATTTAAATCTTACATTCTGTGATGATTTCTAAACAGTACAAAGTGATGAGCAGTGATTCAACTGAAAATTCACAAAGCATTTAAACTAATTTGCTTAAACTTAGGTGTCTAGTATCATTTAGGATGTCTTATGGTGTTCTGAATTCCTGAATAAGACTTAGAAATATGATACAAGTTGCACAGAAGACATGTGTCCACTTGATTTGGCTGATGGGAGCAGCACTGGTCAACCCAAAAGGTACACACAGTCTGTCCGTCAGGTGTTCAAGCAGCTGAATGGAGCTATACCACTGCCTGGCCTGAACTGATCCTTCAGGATAAACTGAATTTCTCCTTGAGTGTGATGACCTGAACTTATCCACATATGTGTACGTCCAGGTGAGCTAATCTGGAGCTCAATACCATCTGAGGACATTTCCAAGAAAGATGAAAAATTTATACACACATGTACCCCTGTCAGGTTAGACATTTACCACTGAGATCTAGTCTAAGATCTCTTGCATAATCAGTTTCTGTAGCTCAAATGATTTACAGTAGTCGGTTAAACTAATAGTTTATGAAAATTCCTGAATTAAGAGTAGTAAATCCTTAAATGATCAATGGGCTTTACATGCTAACAAATATTAATTAACACCTTTAATTTATTCCTTTACAGACTTAGAATTCAATTTTTCATATGACAATACTGATGGAGAGACATCCTTCTTATATAGTTTGGAGTTTTAGTTTTCACAAGGAGGAAGAGATAAGATACATAAGTATTTTATGGTTCACAAGAGAACTTTTCAAATCAGAGCAATATTTGAATTCCGTTTAGTAAAAATTATTTAGCACCTAGATAATTTCTAGAAACTGATGATGTTGCTTGAAAAGATGTTAAGTCTAAAACATCCAATCTCTTGTTGGCTACAAACTGGGGTAATGTCCATTGACTTCAGTGGTCTCTGAAAGCCCAAAGGCTTCTCTTTGGAAGGCTGGTTAGAGGGTTATAACCTAATTTTGAGACATGTTTGATTTAGGACAGTATCTATCTGTCTGTCTGTCTGTCTATCCATCCATCCATCCATCCATCCATCCATCCATCCATCTATCTCTCTATCAAATTAATTAAAGACTTAAAAGACCAGGATAAAGCCAAAGACACGAAAGGGCTGTTCTATGGCAGGACTGTGCTTCGAGGAAAGTTTATCAAAGTCTTTGGTGTTTTGTTACCTGAGATATTTTTCTATCAATCAGAAATGCTGCACAGACATCCCTTGATGATACTTCTACATTTCTCAGACTAGATGCTTGTCTTTGCGGATAGGCAAAACCCCAAGGAAGCCATGTGAAAAGAAAAACAAGGAAGCCAGAAGGATAGTTATTTCTCTCATACTCCTTCATCTCCTTAGGCCTCAAGATATATTTTACACTGAAACATAACATGGGTATGGAAATACCAATTTAGATAATGAAGCAGACTGTTACAGAAAGAGATAAACATGCACAGAAGTCAGTTCTAGTAAGGACATGTTAAAATTGCACCTTTTGGGAGACTGCAGGGCTTTAGGCTGCATGAATAAATTTTGTGGTTTGAAAATGTTTTCAATTACTGTCTAATACTTCCCTAATTTTTGTATGCATGAAAAATGTGTAGCAATATTCATGAATTACATTTTTCTACCAGCATTAAATGTTAAAACTAACTGCTGCTTAGCCCATTCTCCATATTTCAGTAATTTAGTCTCTTTTCTTTCCCACATCAGTGTCAATGAATGTCAAAGAAATGAAGATTAGCTTGTTTTGGGACTGAGATACCACATTAATGGTCTCTTTCAGAAAACACTGTCATTTTCCATTGGGTTGGTTTGATCTCAGTTCACCAACCTAGAAGTGAGAGGTTCATACCTCTTTATTCATTCTTCCAAATTAGTTTGCATTAGCTATTCACTTTAAGGCCAGAATAACTGTAACAGAGTGATGGAAGGCTATGTCATGTTCATTATACGATGGTTGAAATAGGTTGTGTCATCTTCTGAAACTAAAGTGGAAGGAGACAATGGTTAAAAAGATGGCAATATCTCGTAAATGGGAAAGGAGCAAATACTTCTGTGTTCAGTTTCACCTTTTGATAGTTATTGAAGCACTGGGTAGCTCGCTGTCTTCCAAAGCTGTAAACTTGGTTTACCCAGCATCCCGTGTGAGGGAAAGCTTCTCCCATTTCTGGCCATAACAGCAATAGAAGATGGAAGCAGCACTCAGTTGCCAGTCCCATGCAGCACAAGACCCATGGACCAAAAGGATCATGGATCTAGAAAGCAAATTAAAAATTAAATTCTCTCATTTCCTTTAAATTGCCCTTCCAGTTCTTTCTGGGTGACCCACAAGAAGATATCTAATCCTTTGGGGTATCAACTGATGTAGACTATGACATGATTAAGAGCTCTTTGTAAACCATCTTTTTATTGCTTCTCTCAGCTACACCGACTACTCTGTCCAGTCTATTTAGACTGCTGGGACTTGAGCGATATTTACCTTTGCAGGAGTATAGTGGGTGGTTTAGACTAATCTTGGTGAAAGCTCTAGAAGAACCTGTGATACAAATACAGGTGAGTGTGTGTCGTAGTTTAACATAGATTGGTTTTTAGTTAAGGAGAAATCCACCAGCCACGGAAGTGATTTTTTTACCAGGAGCTGCTGACAGCTTTCTCCAGACCCGACAAAACCAATCAGCTGGCTAGTTTGAATACTGACAACTCACTTAAGCCACTTACGAAAGCTGAACATGCCTCTGTGAATGCACATTTTAAGAATGAACAAACCCCGGGAAAGTCTCTCTTGCTTCCAGCTTTCAGACCGGTAACTAGGGGCCCACACTGCCTGGCGGGGCCGGGCCTGGCCCTGGTCTGTGCAGCCCGGCCAGGCCCGCGGCGCGGCTCAGCTAACATCTCAGCCGCTTCTGCTCCGTTAGAGCAGCCCCGCTCNACTTAAGCCACTTACGAAAGCTGAACATGCCTCTGTGAATGCACATTTTAGAATGAACAAACCCCAGGAAAGCTGTCTCTTGCTTCCAGCTTTCGGACCGGTAACTGGGGGGCCCACACTGCCTGGCGGGGCTGGGCCTGGCCCTGGTCTGTGCAGCCCGGCCAGGCCCGCGGCGTGGCTCAGCTAACATCTCAGCCGCTTCTGCTCCGTTAGAGCAGCCCCGCTCCCCCCAGCGCGGCCGCCGAGATGGAATTCTACACCAAAAAGAGCTCCTGCCACCGCCTGGAAGAGATTATGTGACAAACAGCGAGAGACAAATTCCTGATGCAAGGCCTGGGTCAGATTAACTCTATCAGCACTGTAAGATTCCCCAGAACAGATGAAACCTACAGACATCAATCCTTTCCCCAGTCAGGGGAAAGGGAAAGGTGAAGGCACGTGAAGAAAACACCATAGAGACACCAAAGTCAGTGAAGAAGAAAGAGCCGAAGCCCAGAGAGAGGAGAAGGAGGAGATGCTTCAAACCTAGAAGCTGAAATTCTTTTGTAAAGCTATGCTGATGAACTATGATACATCAGAATACCCCTGTAATTCATGAAAAGCATGGGGGGGTGGAGCGTTCAAACTGCAACCATGAGCAAAAGTACCTGTGCTGAAACAAGCAAATGTTGAAGTAGCTGTGATCTAAAGAGAAGCTTGTGAAAAATGAGGTTCACTCTCCTGTTAAGATTTAAAGGTTTAAAAAAGGACAATAGGGGACAAAGACAATAAAGCGAAAGTTACAACGCTGGGTGCTTTGGCACTCAGCCAAGAGCACACCTGCTATTGCGGACACACCCTTTGCACCTTTCCTATTGCATCAGCCAAATGCGTATTCATAATCAATTATGCATATTCAAACTTTTCCTCAAACTAGTTTACATGTTCCAGGAGCTGTTTAGCATGGCTCCTCCTTGGATCCACATTTTTAGAGTGTGCACATTTCTTGGCTGTGGTTTTAGTCAGTTTTTATTATCACCTCCAGCTTGGGCTTTGGTCCATGGTTTCTGCAGACGGTAGTTGCTGATAGTTGGCATGTCAGTAGCAGGAGTCTTCATCATTCATCTCTCTCTGTTTAAGCTTGTGATAAATACATATTATAATATTGGCTTTCCGCAAATATTAAAATGGATGTTATATGTATAAAGTAGCTTTATTATATAGTTTTGTAACAATAACTAATGCCTTTATTTCTGTTATTAACTAAATCTAGACATAATAGTAAAATAGCTGATATAATTATGCTTGTGGTAATTGAACTGTCTGCTTGGTTGTATAACATCCAATGAACATATGATGAAGACCCTTGCCCCTAGGGAAGAAGAAGACCTGTGTTCCCAGAGATGAAGAAGATCCCAGAGATAGATGAAGAGAACCTTTGCTTCTGAACAGCTCATCCTTAAAATGGTACCCCATTAGCTAAAGATTGAACCCTCAAAAACAGTTGTGGGGAAAGCTGTAAGTTGAGGGAAGGGATTTTTACATTGTGAACAGATTTCCATTTCCCAGGCGGTTGATTTTCTGTGACACTGAAGCCATGAGAGAACTGTTTCTTGTGGAGAAACCTACACGGGCTGGCAAGAGAGGCCCTTTCTTCAGTTCACTCTCCCTAAGTGAACTGAAGAAAGACTATTATAGAGGTGGTAAACTGACTGAAAAAAATCCCAAGTTTTGTCTCTTTACATTGTCAGTGGGAAAAGAAAGAAGAGGTGGGGGGAGGAGAAGTGTTCTGAAGGTTTATTCTGGCTCTTATTATATTTTCTTTTAGTTCTGTTAATAAAGCTTGCTTTATATTCTTTAAAGTTTTGTGCCTGCTGTGCTTTCTCCTAATTCTTATCTCACAGAAGGAAAATAAGTAAGTAATGGATGTGAACTAAACCACTATACTGCATTGGTGTTTCTGCCCGGTTTCGAACTGAACCCACTACAGTGTGTAATGAAGAGGAAACAGTATCTAGTAGCATTAAAACTTGTTTTTTTCACTTTTGGTGCAGGTCCTTTATCCTTTAGCCATTCTATGTCTGTATCTAAGGTTTGTATCAATTTTTGTATGCTTCAGCATAAATGATTAGCAGTATTATTCCCCAAACTCTAAACTATTGCTCCTACCACAGTACGTTAGAGACTCTCTTCACTTTTCTTGATAATAGAAGTATTAACTTCTAAATAATTCATATATCATATTATGATCCAGGTTAAAAACAATGCTTGCAAGCTCACACTCAAAGGCATGCTAAGGATATATTAAGCAAAGAAAGACAAGAAAGAACAGCACGGTTCCCACATAGCCTGAAGGAATTCATTTCTTATTTTCCCTTTCTAGCCTCCATGGAAATCTTTAACATTAATTCTGTCAAGATGTAGCTTAAACACAGAAATCAGCACATGAACCTGCCAGAACACTGAGTTGAACAAAAGTGCATGGTTCTATAGGTATAAATCCCAGAGAACACGGTTAAAAAACAAAACAAGAACAACAAGTGGTTCCAGTTCATCTCACACTATTAAATAGGTCAGTGGTTTCTGTCCACAGAGTCATGGCCAGCTTATCTCTTCCAGCTCAAAGATAGATGTGTTAATTGCAAAGTGAACTGTACATGATGTTTTACCATTCACTAAGAATTCTCTGGCCTGAATTTCACCTCTGTCTTAGATTACTGCAGCTTGAGCTGAAATGTCTGAAATTAACTGAGCCACAGAGAATTACAATTCCAGCAGCTAACCATATAATAAATGTATTTCCTCATCAGCACACATGGAGTATATACATTTAATTTTAAAAAATGTGTATGGGTTATGGCTTAGAAATCACATTAATATTTATGCAACCTCTTCACTAGGACAAGCTGTTGCGTTAAGGTTGCGTAGAATTGCCACTGAATCAGTGGGTGACCACATATCTGTGATGTAGAAGCAGTAATTGCCACACACTTCCACCATCTCCCTTGGCCATCCTTCTATTGATTAAATGGAGCCTGGGGTGACTACACTCATATCGCATTTCTGAAATAGAATAAACAGAACTGCAGCAGTCAGTTGGTGAACACAAGTGTTCTTTTGCAGGCAGGCTGAGTAACAAAGCGTGCAAACATGGGCTGCCTGCATTTGCCTGGCTGTCAGTGAATGAATGCAGAATGAATGCATTACTGTGATGTAAATTGTTTCTGGGTTAAAAATAAACAATCCATGAACCAAATACAAAATTATAAGTTAATGATAGACCTACCTTGACTGAATAACTCCCCATGCTCCATATCTTAGAATTCCTCCTATTTAATGAGTACTATAATGCATACAACTGTATGCTTAGAAATGAACTGGCCAGGTAGTTGAAGATGTTAATCCTGGCAGTCTCCACCTTCTGAGTAAAGCCTAGAGACACTGAATTGTTGAAGGACCTCACTTTGGTCCTGTTTCATATCTTCTGGTAAATGCAAGTTCTTGTGACTCAAAGGAGCACAAGGAATATGGAAAATAATAAAGTGATAGAGTGTTTATTTTATCACTTATTGTATGAGAGTAGAGGTGATCAGGGTAAGTTCTGAGATGCTATGTCATAAGCATTTTTGTCGAATATAAATTGGACAGTGAGTGGCGGGCTGAGAGATGAGGGACATGAAAATGTTTGTTTAGTTACCAGACTTCCTATTCTTACCAAAACTGTTGACCTATACTTTCATACTGGAGGTATTTCACCTAGTAAAGTAAAGATGTGTCTTTCTTCACTAGTCGTAGCGTGATTTCCTCAGAACAGACACCATTTATTAAAACATAAATCATAATCATGTGACCACATGTTGAAAACATGAGCAGATGTTAAACCGTGACAGTGATCCATTTAGCAAGGTCAGCCTGAAGAAGTGAGTCAAAGGGGGATTTTAACATGGAGAAATGAGACAGCAGTGGAACTGATTGGTCTGTAACACTGCAAATCAGTTTTGAATCAGTGTGTTGCCACTGAGAATGTTACTTCTCTGATTTCTAAACAAGTACATAATCACAAGCACTTAGCATAAATTTCCATCTCTGTATGTATTTGGATATAAATAAGTGACTGGATTGTACTCAGCCGTTTTGGGAAAATAGAAAGAACCACACAAAAATAGATAAAAATATAAATATAGAACACACTGATTTTTGTAAAAATAAACCCTACAGTTTTATGCATACCTTAGCTCAAATACTGTTAAAACTAAAAAGTAGGAAATGGAATGCTGTTTATTCTCTCATGTTAAGTCTTACCCATACATAGGTAGGTGTGTGAGTTGACACATACAGGTAACCAAAGGCAACCATCAAACCACAGCTGAAATGCAAAGAGCAGATTTATTTCACTACCACGCTGACAACTCCAGGCAGCAGAGACACACGGGGGGACACAGGCTCAGTTAGGCTCAGCTCATCCTAGCGACCAGGGAGGCTCAAGCATGGCTGTGAGTGTGTGTTATCTTTACGAAGGAATTCTGCTTCTCAAAACAGACAGTGGACTGGCGACAGTAGGTGTAATAAATGGAGTTTCCTCACACTGATGGTGTTTAAACTCTAATTCATTTGTTCTGTTTATAAATATATAATATTTTGTATACCATCTCATAACAGCACAAAAATACTTAGCAGTTAATGTTATATTCTTCTGTTCAATTCCACTTATAAAAAACTCCACATTTGTTACATTTCATCAGGAGGCCAGCTAATTAACCCTGATTCATTTATCCTTATATGTATTTGATTCAGTTATAAAATCAATACATGAAACTGCTTATTATTTTCTGATACTGCATAGAGGAACTAAATCTAAATAGCACATTACTACTATATGCTAGATAAGAATGTAAAGATAGGTGGACATTTGACTTGACAAAGTAATTTATTAGAATCTTGTTTTATCTTGAAAGGCTGTCTTTGGGGATATGATACATTATCAGTTGTCCTCAGTTTAATTTTTTTGTGTCCCCATAAATTAAGTATGCTAATTTATGCTGCATAATGAAAGATTAAATTAAAAATTGTAGTCCTGACCTATTATACCCTTCTTATTTGCATGAATTTAATATCTAATTCACTGCTCTGTAAAGACTCATGAACATGTTTAACTTTCTTCACCTCAGTAATCTTTAATGCAACATAAAAGTAAACATATAAATAAATCTCATTTAAGAATAGGATCCTAAGAAAATACTAAAGAGACATCTCCTATATACAGTAAGTGGTTCTGTATTCCCTTGGATATTAAATAGAAACTATTGAGCATAATGGGATTTACAAACCAGCAAACTTACTAAACTTACTGGAAAAGTCTCAACTTACCTCAGTGAGTTTTAAATCAGACTCTTTACACATTGATAACTCATTTTCCCTGTCATTCAATAACACATTGCACAATTTTAACATTTCTCTCAGTAGGAGGAGGAATATCCCTTCAGATTTCAATTTAGGGATTTTCTCAAATGAGTTTGAAAGATTTAAGAATGAGTAGATCACTAATGTCTCTTAAATGATGAAAAGTTATGATTGCCACACACATACTCTTAGCATAAAAATAAGCGGTACATTGGAAAAAAGAATATTTCATTGTCTTTTTGAGAACTGAAACCAGTGCAAGTTCTGGCTTTCTCTAATGCCACGTCATCTGTATGTTGTCAACAGAGACTGGACCTTGGCAGTACTGGATGTCAGACTTCAAAAAACTTCAATTCTTCATCCAAGTAAAAGTTGGTATTTGTGCCAGTGGTTTAGGATCTCAGATGTAGTCTCATGTAACATTTCTCAGAATCTGATTTATCTCAGTATTTGGTTTCCAGCATTTACTTCAGTTCAAACAACTACTGTATTAAGTTTCAGCAGGAATCCCTTTGCAGGACTCATACATTTTTTTACTGTGATCTCTGTTTTATTATGCACCGCTTGGATTAGCAATTGCACTGAAATTTTAAAATCTTTGTGCAGTCCCTCATCTATGAATCTCATTTCTCAATTTGAGAATCAAAATTGCCAAGAATTTCTTTAGCTGACAGCCAGAGCCTTATTTCCCTTCTACTTTAAATCTGCTGTAGCACATGGCTTACTTGATTTTCTTTGTGTGCTTGGGGCTGCACAGAGTTCCTGCTGAGGTTCTGGTATGAGTGCAAAGCAAAGTCGGCTCCTAAAAGAAATTAACAGCTCTCTTATTGCTAATTAAAAGCTCTTTGCTTTCTCTCCACATGGCCATTGCAGCTGCTTCACATCCTCTCAATGTTTCAAAAACACATAAATTCGAAGACAATATTGTGAACAGCACCTGGCACTTGCTGCACCTGCCGTGATGAGACTATATTTCATTCTGTCAGTAAATTAAAATTCTCCAGAGCTGAAAAGGATGCTTTTTTTCCCATTCAGCCTCTTCCATTGTCCCCAGTGGTAAAGAGACAGTAGTTTTGCTTCCATTTTCGATACTAAATATATCATATTGTTGTTTGCTTCAGTGGTGCAGACACCTGCCTCCTGCTGTAAATGTTGTGTTCCACTTTGGAAAGATTTCCCCAGGGCTCCACATTCAAGTATTGGCTTGTAACTATGGCTTAATATCATGTCAAAATCTCTTAAGGAAGATGCAGCTTGTCAAGTCATCCCAGGACTGAACCTCCATCTAGTGAAATTCTGAAAATATCCTTTGAGTGTTTGAAGCATAAGAACACAAATAAAAGGCTAGCAAGTCATTTGTAAAGATAATAGCTAACAGCATGCATTTTCCCTTTCCCTCCCCCGCTTTCCATTAATGTTGATGAAAGGAAAAGAGCAGACTACAGGTCAGTGATCTTTGTTATTTATATTCAGGTCAAAGAAAGTTCCAAACTTTTGTGTTTTGGGCATGGCAGCAAAATGGAAGCAAAGAGAAAAAAAACCTCAATCAAACTGTGGTAGATTCAAGCTCTGATATTTTGATCTCAGAGCTTATTTTCAGAAAAGAAATGGCAAGCAGGAAGTTTTCCACTATAAAGAATTTAACAGACAACAACAGAATTTGGCTGGATCCTAGTGGCATGATGCTGCTGTGTTTGCTACAGTACAGGAGTATTTTTTTTAAATAAATCCACAATGATTGCATTAGAAGTGGGACTACAATAGAAATTATTATTCTGGATTTTAATATACAATAGGAGAGAATTTCCCAGTAACTTTTATTAGGGGTACATGAAAAAGGTGTTCACATATTCTCAAAGGATATGTGTCCCTTTTATTTGTTTGTTTTTCAGATTGAGGAAATAGTTCTTTAGAGAAATACTAACCTCTTCCCAAATTTCTATATGCTTCAAAAGTTTGTACTAATATTCCCCAACAAAGGAAGAAAACCAAAAACCAACAAGAAATCCCAACACCACTTTGAATTAAAACCTAATAGGGACAAGGGTCTTTATTTTAGTGTTCTTTTTAAGCCTAATAGTATCTCTTTAATAAAATAAGTATTAAAACATCAAGAGCACCAAAAGAACCTCAATACATTACTGTTCCTTTCCTTTCCCAAACTCCTCGCTTTCAATCCTCAACTGGAGTCCTCATAGTAGAGCCAAATCTCTAAGTCTGAAGGCTTGGAGGAGTGTGGGCATGCTTGGCATGAATGCACAATCTCACAGTTTAACACATGTCATGGCAAACTCTTTATGGAAGAGGCCAAGGAGAACTCACAGTTCCCACTCAGCGAAGAGCACGGTACAGAGAAAAGGAAATACTAGCATTTAACTGAAGAGTTGTTGCAGATAGAAGGGAAATAAGTTTTGAGCTGTTGAAACCCTAAAAAAAATATTTTTCCTGTAATGCCTGTTATTCACATATAACTTCTAACACTAACAGACTGTCACTAACAGGTCTAACTGAATTTTACTGAAGGTTGATCAAATCGATGTGAATTCATAGTACCATCATTCAGAAGACACACTCGAGAACTGAGTATTTGATACATTACTTTGGAAGGTTACTTTGTAGGCTTCACTTCCTAAGACGTACAATTTATGAAATCCCTAGGAAAGAAAGTGAAAGGTGTATATGTTACCTCTACCAAGCAAAATCTCTGCAATTTTATAGCTGTGGTCGAGTAGGAAAAAATTCAGTTTCAATTGTTACAATGTTGAGCTTGTTTTGAAACATAGAACAATTGAGAAAACATGAGAAAATAAAGCCAGACAGAGGAACTTCTAAAACAGCACAAAATATGATTTATACTTTGTTATGCTCTCGTATCTGTACCTCATAATGGCATTATGCTGAATTAAAAGATGATATTTCAAAAGTCTATTTAAATCATCAGATAATTAAATCTTTTCAATGTTTAGCCATTTCTAATTTTTACCCTTTTTTTAAAAAAAAATATAGATACTTCGAGTGCATGCATTCCTGATCATCTCTAGTTAAATAATTTTAGGCAGTATTAGTGCATCTGGGTCACCGTGACACATTTTAATATTTAGAAGTAACCACATTTCCTTCTTTTTAACCATTTTTTCCAAATTTCTTTTGAAAAGCCTAAGACTTTTTATAGGATATATCAAGGACTTATGCTATTATGATGTCATCATTTAAATATATTTTTAAAGGTATATAGTTTTAAAAACAACATCTATGGAATACGCTTTTGTTTTTCTCTTCATGTGTCTCAGAACAATATTTATCATATCCTTGATACTCATTAACTTTTCTCCTCCAGTATGTTTTTCAACTTCTGTTGATAGTACCAATCATGTAGTTTTCCATGCATCATGTAACTTTTACTTTTTTTACTAACTATTTGAAGCAGTGTGTTTATTTCCACTAAAAATCTGTACCAACATGACAAAAATCTACTTTGAAATAATTGGGGGTCTGTCAAAGATTTTCTAAGACGCATTTTCTTTCTTGGTGTGTCAAGACACTTTTCTCATTAAAAATGCAGATCTAGCAAACACAAATACTTTATTTATCTAGTTTGGAGGGGTTTTTTATTGTTTCATAAAATGCTGGGATGTTTTTATCTTGGAAAAACTAACCTTACTTTTCTTCCTAATTCCACCTATTCAATTTTATCTCTTAGAAATGATTTGCTCATGAATAATTTATTTGAATATTTATTTTGGTTTTATATTTAATAACAAATAAAGTGCTCAAAATTTAGAAAAACACATTCATTTAACTATAAAATGTCGTAATTTTAAAAACACTCTATTTAGTCAAGTTTATGACAGTTTTTGATTCTCTATCAAATTTTGGGAAAGCTGATAGGCTTTCTTGCCAAAAGAAGTCAACTTGTAATGGATACTGTTCATGGACAATAATGTCTTTATTCACATTTCCTGCTTCCTTCCCCATTCCTATGATAGTCCATTTTTCACGGAATGTAAACATTTTTTTTTTATTTTCCTATACTTCTGTGTTGGTTTATTCACCATTTGGCATGGTATACAACTAATTAACAGTGAACACCAGTCCTTCTGAAAATACTCCTCTAAACACTAATAGCCTATTCATAGTAGGTGTGAATACCATAACAGCTGCAAGTTACAATGTGAATATTGTTTGAATACAGAAAAATCGCTTGCATGTTAAATAAAAACATCACTGAAGAAAATTAAATTTTCAAGGTCAAAAGACCTATTCTTTTCAGTATATATTAAGTGTTATTTACAAATAAGAAAGAGATTGAATGACCTCTCAGTCACATAATCAGCCATAGAAGGAATAACACTTGGAACTTCTAGCTCCCATTGTTATACTCCAAGTTTCCCTTGGTGTTTCCTTTTTTTGTTGTTCTTTTGCTACACCATTAAAATTCATATATAAGTAATAGGAGAGGTGCTGAGTTGAAAAGTTCTGTCTATAAAGTATTGATATGAAATAATGGAATGACTGAAATTGGACTAAGTAAAGAATTAAGTGAGGCAAACATCACCTAATCAATGTGAGTTAATCAAACAACTTCTGTTTGCTTTGATATTTAAAGTTAATTTAGATAATATCACTCATGTAGTCCACCTACTTTTTTTTTGCAAGGCCTTTAAATTGATAAAAAGGATGAATTTAATGAATAAATTTGACTGATAAAACTTCATGTAATATAAATTAAATGGATTAAAAAACAGGCGTCAGAAAAATCTCAGAAGGTCATTCCAAATAAGCTATAATTTTTAAAATATTTAAAGCATATATTGGTGTCATGTCATAATCAATTCTTGCCTTACTCTATGTCACTGGTTATTTGTAAGAAAATGACAAATCATCAGTGACAAAGTCAACAGTATGTAAAAAGTCACTTGTAGGGAAGTAACCTGGAATGCATAGTAGACTGGGAAGACATAACAATAACATTTTAAAATTATGAAATATAGGTGACAAAGAATTAAGAAACACTTTCTGTGTGAGATCTCTATCTATGCAGAATCAAAGATTCTAGAAAGGCCAGGTTGATCACAGCAATAATGATTAAAAGATGAACTTTCACTGTGTTCCAATGGCTGATAGAACAAACACAAACCTTGTTATCCAACATTCTTGGATCCTGAATTTAGATCAACAAAGTTGGTGTCCACAACTCAAGATGTGAGATTTGAAGAGAACTGCAAGTATGCAGAAAAAAGTTGCAAGTAAGGTGATTGCAATGTTTAAACCACTGTCAGAAGCAGAGATGGACTGTGAGTTCCTCTGTATAACAAAGATTTGATGCAATCCAAGTTCTGGAAGATAAAGATGAATAAATTAGACATAAAGTCCTTGTTTTTAAGAATGGAGATATTTAGTCACCAGAAAAATTTAAAAGTTTTGTGGCAAATGGAACAACAAACCAATATAATAGACAACAAAATCACAAAAAGTCCTGATGTAAAAGAATATTATATTTCGGACCAGAAGCAAGTCAAAGGGGTACTGTGGTTTATATTATGTAAACATAATTAAAATATCGTAATAAACTGTTCAGTGAATTAATATTTTGAAATTTGTACACATCAAACAAAAGTAGAACTTCAGATTTCACTAATGATGTTGAGTTTGTATCTGGCAATCAGGCTACAGCATTTGAACAAGACTTGAAATCTAGCAAGTACAGTACAGACACAAGAATTAATAGATCTTTTTTGAGATGTTTCATTTTATAGGTTTATAACTACTAGTCACTTCTGAAAATCTTGTTGTAATTAAAAGACATGTAGAGGAAAACACTAGGTTCCATGCTTCCTGAATGTTGTAACAAAAGGGGCTAATTAGTATACTTGCACTAAATTTAGTGAAACTGCAGAGTAAATAGATTTTTATTTTACATGGCTTAATTTTGATCTTTGTGGTTTTTTTCTGATGCAAAATTAAAATGAATTATTTTTGTCCAGAAACAAATATAATTTGAATATTGTTAACTTAATAGACTTCTCTTCCCTCTAGGTGTTGGGCCAGGATTTATAAATATTCTTTCAGGCAGTTGAAAATTATCTTTCAGGCAGTTGAAAATTATCTTTCAGGCATCATTTCTCCTTTGCCCATTTTATTGGTATAATTTTCTTTAAAACTCAATGCTATGTAAAAGCTTTCTGTCTTGTCCCTGTCACTAACAATGACCCAATACTATTTCGTGCTTAAATTGTGAATGCATGTATTCTTATTGCAGAAATACCTTTGTGTCACAGTAAGACAAAGAAACCCAGTTGCACATAGTGTCTGAGTGGTCGATGGGATTTCTCTGAGCATGGTTTCCCAGGGCTCTCTCTAAGGCCTACCAAAGACAATAGAAGACTTAAACTGATTTCAGTGTGTACCAGGAGAGAAAACATTCAGGATATTCTCTCATGAATTGTACAGGACAAGATATGTTTAACATCTTAGCATAACAAAACAAAGAAGAGTCATACAGATACCATGAACCAAAATGAACCCCTGTAATCAGAGGTCATTTGCTGGTACTAAAGGATATTTTATTCCCTTAGACACAGAAGACAAAGGGTATTCAGACCATATCCTTTGGTAACATGGTTTAGACACTGCCTTTACTGAAAAGCAAGCACTCAGTTCATTAAACACCAAGTATGCGGATTCACAGGGGAGAGGAAGATAAATAACCTTTTCTCTGATTGTATCAGAATAGGCATCTCTTTTGGGATGATAAGGACTTCAGTGGATCAAGCAGGTGCTTAGAAGCTAAGCGACAGCAATATACTTCAGACCGTCTCAAGATTGAATGTTTTTCCATTTGGGAGTCCAAATACACATCATCTTTGATGTGGCATATGAAATTACTGCTATGATGTTTGAAAATGGAATTGTACGAGTGATTAGAGGTCTAGAGAACCTGCCCTGAGAGCAAAACGTGAAAGAGTTGGGTCTCTTCTCCCTGGAGGAGAAAAAGGCTCAGGGGAGGACTTAATCAAAGTATTCCAATACTTAAGGGCAGCTACAAAGAGAAAGATCATTCTCTCTCTTCATTAAGAAGCCACACAGAGAAGAAAAGGGACAGCAGCCACAAGTTGCACTGGGAGAGGTTTCATTTTGATATAAGAAAGGAATTGTTTAAAGTCAGTACAAGCATTCACTGAAACCACCTCCCCAGGAACATTGTAGCATTCTTGTTTCTGGAGAGTTTCAGCATGCAGTTCCACAGGGGTCTGGGTAACCTCATCTAGACTCCATTTCACACAAAAGGTTGAACCAGATAAGCTCTCGACGTCCCTTCCAGCCTGGGCTGCTCTATAGTTCTATGATTCTATGAAAAGTGGCTGCCGTACTCCCCCATCAGGTAACAACCAAATCACAGAAATACACATGTTGAAAGGAATTTCCAGAGGACATACAGTCATCCCTTCTTCTGAAATGAAGGTCTATGATCTAATGATATTAAATTGCTCAAGAACTGTTTCAGTCAACTTTTGAATGTCTCCAAGAATGGACACTCCACAATGTCTTTGAGTAACTTTTTCCAGTGTTCAACCACCTTCTATTTTGTTCTTATAGTGACTCAGACCTTCCCATCTTCCAGCTTGTTTCCATCACCTTCATTGTGCAAATCTAGGGAATCTGGCTCCATTTTTGTATCCTCTAATCAGGTGGAGGCAAAAAGCCTTATTCTTTCAAAGATGAACAAATTTTCTCACCCTCTCCTCACACCCGCATCCCCCTTCCAAAGTCTTTCTTCCATGGAAATCCCAAAATGCAACACAGCAGTCCAGATCTGACCTCACAATTGCCAAATAAAGTGGAAGAATCATTACCTAGGACCTGGTGGCTGCATTCTTGGTAATACAGTCCAATATTTCATTGGCCTTCTTAGATGCAAGGCTGCTCTACTGATACATGTTCAACACATTGTCCACCAGGATCCCAGGCCCTTTTATGCAAAGCTGCATTTTTCCCAGTGAGCCTCCTACTTGGTCAGTTAAATCCAATCCTCAGTTTCTAGAGTAGTAAACAGAACTTCTGTCCTTTGCTGTAGTTTTAAGAATGCTTAATGCAAACAAAATTTTGGAGAGTTTAGCAGGCATTTCTGTTGACTTTGTCCACAATAAAATTAGATTTTGGGGTCATAGTTGTGTATGTCTTAGCTTTCTGCATGCACTTGTTGAGGAGTTTCCCTGCAAGGCCTTTCAAGTTTTCAAGTCTCTCAAAAGGTTTGTAAAGGCAGATTTGATCTTTGACCTCTAGCTTGACTTCTCAAAACACCTTATCTTGCACAAGTACTAGCTATGATTTATTAGAGTAAAAGTATTTGCATAATTCCGTGAAATAATAACAACTCTTTCTTTAAAGGCCTTCAGATTTTTCCTGCCATGACATGGCTTTTCCTTCAAAGTCAAACCCCAACTGTCTTATGACTACAACGTACTGCCAATAAGGTGCTAGTTCTTAGCCTTGAATTCCTCACTGCCTCATCCTTTCTATTCATCTCAGGGTAAAGAAATACATGTTGGTAAAGCTGAAGTTTTTGAATGCTAAGTTTTAAAAAATGTGACATACAAAGAAACTGCTAAATTTAGATGCAAGCAAAATTATTGTGAGTACTATGCACAATCACACATGTGAGGTGATTTTTGAGCTGGTTCTCTCCTTATCTTTGTGCTGCTACAAAAGTAACCTGGTGCATAATTTTATCTATGAAGATTATCATGCCCATTATCTTAACCAACCAGTTGTTGAATCCATTGACAGATAAAACAAAGTTCAACATTCTTCAAAAAAAACAAAACAAAAAAAACCCAACAACAACAACAAAAGAAAAGAAAAAATCAAATAAACCTGTAAGTATTTTGATGTGATATTTTCAGACAACTGCATTTCTCAATCAGCAAATACAACTCAGCCCTAAAATGCATCACATCAAATTACCATCAGGCCAGTAGATGTTTCTGAATAACTGTATGGTAAGCCCAGTAAATATTACAAGAGTAGTTAGAATACCAATTACTCATGAAAGCTAGGTGCCACAGAGAAATAAGCAATAAATTGATAAATTATTAAAGGCATTAAGGCTAAACAGTTAAAGCTAATGACAATTTCTATTCCAGCAAAGTGTGTAATCTAATAAGGGCCAAGTCCTATAAACTGTCCTATGCACAAGAAATCATTACTCATGTAGAGAGAAACTGATCCCTCTTCAGGTACTTGCATCTGTATTTGATGTTGCTGCATTTATATGAAGACCTTAAGGAGAAAATGAACTGTAGAAAAGCTTCTTTTTAGGGACCTTAGCTAGAGGAGAGTTTTACCCCAAAATATATAAAACTTATTTGGATGAAACAATGCATGAGAGTAAGGACTTTTTTAAAGAGCTTTTAGCCCTGGGCATTGAAGATCTACATTATGATTTCATATAACTTTATCTCTTACTGCAAAAAAAGAATATTGGAAGTCTGGAAATACAAAAATCACCTACATTTTTTCGTCTCGAGAAACTGTGCTAAACCATCGCAGGGGCCATGAANTTCGTCTCGAGAAACTGTGCTAAACCATCGCAGGGGCCATGAATTTCTCTAAGTAAAAGATTTTGCAAATCACCCAAGAAATATTTTGACATCTTTTGGGCTCCTTTGCTTGTTTGTTTGCTTACATGCTTTCATTTTTATTTTGGTTTTGGTTGGAGAGAGAGAGGTTGGAAGCAGGAATAAAAAGATAAAGAATATTTTCTTTTCCTAGTAGCTTAAGAGCTGTCACGAAGCACTTGCCCATAAACTACCCCCCAGCAAATGGAGATGATCTGAAAACACTAAAGGAGACAATACATTTCTTGTTATAGAAATTTCTTCAGGGAAAAGAGAAATATAAATTATTCAGAAAGTTCCTTAGGTTTGGAACAAGTTGTTTATGAAACACTCATGACCATGAGACAACAAATGTGAATGCAACAATTCTCGAACACTATTTGTACTACAATAAGTGAAAGGTCTAAGTTGAATGATGATTGACTGAACAGATGAGTGGTTGAGGCCGTTTGTCAAGGTAAAAAGTGTGTAAAGCCACATTTTCTTAGTAGTTTAGGAGAAATCACTTCAGTTGAAAGAGGAAGTATTTCGCTTTACATTATTTAAATTAATTTTATTTGCAATTATAGAGATTTAATGTCAAATATACCCCATCTTCTCTAATAATGAACTGAAAATTTTCTCTGAAAAAGCATAAAAATTAAAATAGTTCACTAAATTAATATAGAGGGTTATGCTTAAAAATATTAATGTCGTGCTTTAGCCAAGTAAGAAATATTTATGTAACTTTTATGTAAGTCCCCTGAATATTGTACTTATTGTCAAAGATGCTAAATCTATGATACATTCATTAAAAGCTATTCTATCTTGCTTCACATTTAATCCAAAATTATTATCTGTTTAATCACAATATATATTAAAAGCAAACAGAGGTTCTTGAATTGTCTGCATGAAGGCTGCCTTGATTCTGAGAATTGTTTTGATTCATAATTATTCTAAGGATTGTCTAATTTTTATTCATTTAATATGATAGTTTGAGGTCTCATTTGTCTGTGGAAGAAAATTGTGTAGAGAGTGGGGTCCTTTTCCTGGGTGCAGACTATGATCTTAGTAAATTCTATATACCATATACTATCTGCTATTTCTACATACTAAAATAAAATGAATGGGCAGCATGCAACTGTTTAGTGGAAAACCAGTGGTACAGGTATAATAAATGTTTGTTGAAAAATAGCAATCAATACTACAAAGCAACTGTTTATTAAAAAAAGTTAATGTTTGCAACAAACACTATTAAGTTTAGGGAACCAAAAAACAATAACTTGTCACTTCCAGAGAGGGTTGTAATATGATAAATTGTAAAGAAAAAAAAGCAGCTCGATCATCACTGCTGTCTGCCAAGGACATAGTTTATCAATGTCACTACTATAATCACAAAGTGACTAAAGAAATTATATTCACACTTGTTCCAAAAAACTTGTATGTGATGGCAAATAATGGAAGTATCTCTTGAGGGTTGTCTAACAAATTATCCAGAAAGTGTTCTAGAAGATTTTAAATCAAAAGTCCCATATTAGAATCATGCAGCCATTCT
>VXAZ01005853.1:0-30091 GCA_013399875.1 Gymnorhina tibicen
AAAAAAATACACACAGCCAGCAGTGTGTATGTAAAATAAACAATAAGTATGAAAAATCTTTGCAGCTATGCTAGATTGCTGTATGCCTCTCTATGTCTATTTCACTAATACAAATACTGTCCTATACACAGGCAGTACAGTGTTATTAGAAATCACAACATAATAAATTGCCTGTTTGCTGAAAAAGAGCTACGACATAAAGGATCACATTTATTAAAAAAAGATCCATAAAATGGGAAGTTATAAAAACAAGAATAGCCCCAAAGAAAAGCCTCAAAGGGATGGTCTCTTAAAAAAGGAGTTAAGGACATTTGACTGAGATTGTAGCTGCGGCAAGGTAGTGTGCTCCGTAATTGCTACCTAAGTTTCCAGTTCAGATAGAGTTTGTAGTTGTTGAACAATAACACAGGAGGGTAAACGCTGTTTTTTTCTCTTCTAGTGATGGAATTGAAATGTTCCGTAACCACTAGGTTACAGATCCTCAGTTATTGCAAACAGCAAAGCTACACTGACAAAAGAATTGCACCATATTATTAGCAAAAGATGTGGGTCATATTGAATTAATAACAAAATTAGTAACACTTGCAAATTTATACCATGTAGCTTTATATAAGCATGATTATACACAAATTCAGATTCTTATGAAGGCTCTTGACACACAAAAAAGAAGACTATCTGACAACCCAGAGGAGTCACATATATTCTGACGAGTTTCTAACTAGCCTGGAAACAAGAAACTTCTGTAGAGTTAACAAGTAATGTTGTTCTTAGTTGAACAAATCTTTAGTCTTGTTCCTGGCATGACCTAACTTGGCATTTTGATAAAAGACAAAACAAAATGCTTGCATTTCACCTCATAGTCAAAACCAGTAAAACAAATGATTATTAATGGTGTTTTTATCTCTAGCCTGATATTTTTGTCTAGTAAACATAATGCTGTGATAAAAAATTCATTTTAAGAACTTCTAACACTTATACGTCACTTTCAAATGCACAAACAGATGTACTGGAACTGAAATGCTTGCACCCTCTATGGAGACATTTTCTCTGAAATGTGGAGAGGTTCAAAACCTGGTGGTCAAGATACTGGAGCACGCAGGGAGTCTAACATGAATAAACCTAACACAGGTTGAATAAATACTGAAAAGAATCATGCATATCCATGCTTAGGTTTCTCCATAAAGAACTGATCTTGTGACAATATTTTTAATTAACTAGAACAAATAATTGCTTTTATATAAGATAGCTAATAGTAGGGCAGAAATTCAGTCCTTAAAATAGCAAGCATCTTCCTCTAAATATTTTCAAATCTATATCTGTCAGTTTTGTGTATTTTTCAAACAAATGTCTTCATCTGTCTCACTCTACCAAGAATAGCTTTTATGAAACATACGTTTAGCCTTCATGTGCTTTTGTTGTTGAAACACTTGTACTTTGGGATATTTGCGTTAGTGATTGGTTTGGTTCCTATCATTAATTGTTGTAGACTACTAACTTTCTTGTAGCCACTACATCAGCAGTCTGGCAAGATATACAAAATATTCACTGTAAAAATAACATACCATTAGGTGCAGAAAAAAAAATTATGATGGTAGCAGCTGAAAAATTAAATCAGTTACTTATTTTCATGTTTAATAAATAAAATTATAAACTGAAATTAAGTAATTAATTTCTAGGGAGATTGAATCTAGTCTATGTTTGGCCCAACATGTACAAGTGTTGACTTATGATCATCACCCTGTATAGGGCACTTTGGATCTTCCACAGTTTTAATGGGGTGTTATTCCTTCAGACGAATTTGAAGAGAATGAGTGATCCACAGATATGGCTGTGATGTATTCTCAAAAAAAGACACTGCAAATTTAATTTCATTTCTCTGCAAAGAGAGTGTCAAATGCAAACTTCAAGACAGACAGAAGGCAGGTACTTTTCACAAATTAGTAGAGAGTATGTTCGCAAACATTTCTCAAAGTACAGCTGAGAATCGGATATGACAAATTATTTTTTTTTCTACAGAGCTTTTATTTTCCAGCATGTCATATGCCATGCATTTGTTTAAATAGTTGTCAGTTTATGTGCTGGTAAAATACACACCATATAATAGACAGAAAGGCTTTTTTCATCATCCTTACTCATTGCCTTACTGAAGATAAACTTTCTTCTTCTACACTCACTGAGAATTAAGTCACAAACAAAAGAGGAAAGCTGACCTGATAAGTCACATACCCATTTCCAGTTATAAAAGACAATCATGGAGATGTCAAAGTTATCTCTTAGATAAGCTATGGATCAGTAATCTCTGAACACATGCTATTTTTGCCTGAATACATGCTACTGTAATCTCTGAATACACTCTCCTACTTTTGCCTGCTGTATGATATTAATAAGATAGCTACTGCCCCAGGAATTTTACAACACCTAAAGGACTACAGAATACTTATGAAGTAAAAAAAAAAAAATTAAAAAATTAAAAAATGGGCTTAATACAAATCTGAAAGGGATGAAAATCTTCCACAATTCTGTTACTCTGACCTCCATGGGCTGGACCATGTTCTAGACCAGGTACTTGTATGAAAGGAGGGAATTTCTTTTATAACAGAAGAAATTACAAAATGCAAGAGCATTTGGATGCAGCAAAGATCGATTTCATTCAAGCTTCATAACTCACATTTCATACATTTCATAACTCTGCTACAAAAAGAGATTAAGGGCAAGTAAGCACTAGGGGATGATATAGAGATCCTCCCAATCTGCCTGCATAACTCTACAGGGTGTGTGACAGCTGCTAAAGGGTATGTGCAGAAGCATGCTTAGCAACCACTGCACAGCAACTCACTCCAAAATTCTACCTCTCAGAAAACATGAGTTTCCAGTTCAGATAGAGGCTTCACTTTGTAGCTGTTGAACAGTAACACAGAACATGGCAGGACTAAAAAGATCAGACCATGAGTAGATCATCACTCTGTCCATCAGGGCAATTAGTTTGAAATAAATTAGCGAAGTCAAAAATAAATTGCAAGATATGTGTTTAATCAGAAGAATTTTTTATCAAATCCCTTCGGAATCTTCTACCAAATCCTTTATGCTTAAGTGAGTACTCCTCCTAAAGAATCATAATTCCCAGAAAAGGTTAACAGCCAAAGTTCAGTAGAAAAGGGAGAATATCTATTGAAGCTATCACAATCTGTGATCATGAAGTTCTGTGCCAAGTTACAATCTAGCATATCAATCAAAACCTATGACAATTTGCTTAGAACAGCAAGCATGTTAAATTATATTGCTGAAAGCCCCTTATAAAGAATGGAGAATGGAGGGACAGAGCAGGTGTATGCATAATAAAATAACAGTGAAAGGCAGCTGGCAGCAATCCACACCAGTAAATGAGAGCATGTAAAGTCAGTTATTTTTACATGCGTATGCAAAAAATAGTATTTCCTCAGAAAAGGAATTTTTTTTCCCCCCCAGTTTATTGTGGTGTCTTAGCACAAAGGAAACCACAAAGAAATTTGTTACAGACACTTTCCACATAGTCCTATGGAGGGAGGACTTTAAGTGCAGTCTATTTTAGCAGTACTATCTAGCCATTGTAATGCTTCACACATAAGCTTCATAGCTTCATACAGCTGCTCACTTGTAAGATATCTAGATCTGGAGATACCTAGATTTGGAAACAGCTTATGAAGGTGCAGGAATATTCCTCCTTACATAGGTCACATGTTGAAAAAATAACTACTGTGGATCCTTTGATCTTTGCAAAAGGGTTTATTGCTTTATTCAAAAGCCTTCTTTTTTTCTCCTCAATTTCTCTGTCTAAAGAAAAAAATTCATACTTTGAGGTGGCTATCATGAGTCTATATTTTCATGACCAACACAGAAAATTAATCTTTATGTGACAATAAGGACCCAGAACAAAACAAGAGCTGAATTTGGAGAAAAGTTCTGTTTATTGTTTATTAATCAGGCAGGTTGGTTCATAAAAAATATTTTCTGACAGAAAGACCAGCTTTATGGTTCCATTACTTGAGTGCTACAACATAACATGGCCTAAAGATCCTAAAATGTGACTATTCTCACATACGTCCTGAGGCATAAAGGGACGATTTATGAAATACATCATGTGGAAGTCTAGTTAGAAACATTTATGAATCCATGATGGGGTACATTTTAAATCATATCTGAATTGAAAATTCTTTGACTTAGTATGGTGGTTTGAACCTGAGTTGATGGACAGTCGTTTAAACCCATAACACTTCTCGAAATTTACGTATTTAAACCGCATGGAGGCGTGGGAATTTTCTCTTGCTCCGGCTTTCGGACAGGTACTGGGCTGCCCGCTCAGCCCGGCGGGCCGGGCTGGGCCTGGCAGGGCCGGGATGGCTCCCCCGCCCACCCCTTCTCCGGTGCGGCCGATGGACTGAAACTTCACGCTGAGACCGGCCGCTGCGCGGCAAAGCTCATGTGATCAACACAGACAGGTAAGCTCCAGCTGCAGGCCCGGGTGAGAATAACTCCTTCAATGCTGTAAGTTCCCCAGAAGAGATGAAACCTGCAGACATCAATCCTCTCCCAGGTTAGAGGAAAGGGAAAGGCAAAGGCACATGAATAGACACCATGATAGTGACACCAAAGTCAGTGAATAAGAGAGAGTTGCAGCCCAGAGAGAGGAGATAGAGGAGATGCTTTAAATTTAAAGCTGAAATTCTTTTGTAAAGCTATGGTGATGGACTATGATACATCAGAGAACCCCCTGTAATTTTGTGACAAGCATGGGGGGGTGGAGCGTTCAAATTAGCCATGAGCAAAGGTGCCTNTCCCATAGCATCAGCAAAAGAAACTCCTCTTCCTAAGTGAACTGATGAAAGACTATTACAGAAATGGTAAACTGACAGAAATAATTCCAAGTTTGTGTCTTTATGTTGTAACTGGGAGGAGGGAGGAGGATGGGGGGAAGAGAAGTGTTCTGAAGGTTTATTCTAACCCTTATTACTCCTTTTTCTTTTAGTTCTGCTGATAAACTTCTTTATATTCTTTAAAGTTTAAAGCCTGCTTTGCATTTCCTCCTACTTGTTATCTCACAGAAGGTAAGAAATGCGAACAAACCCACTACACTAAATTGGTATTTCCGCCCGGTTTCGAACTGAATCCGCTACACTTAGTAGGTTTGCTCTTTGGGGACTTGAGTATTGGCACACCAAAGAAGAGCTGGTGAAGAAAACAAAATTTTCAGAAAGTGAAAATAAGAGCTACGAAACAAAAGGAGAGTTGATGTTTTATTAGTTACTACTATGGGGCAAAATGGTTAGATTTATGTCAGATTCCTAGAAAAAAACTTTTAGTATCAGGAAAAAAGGTATCTCAAGACAGTCACATCATTCATCATGTAAACAATAAACTGTCTCTGTAATCTTCGTATTTCTGTCATTTTTTATGAGGTGACCTAAGGATTCTTCTGTCTTCTAAATTTATATAATGTCTTTCAGCATTATCTTTGACACATTATTCCTCTTTCCAAAAGCATGATTAAAAGGTACTATATCTATGTGGTTCTATTCAGATTCAACACGATAAAAATTTAACTTGCCTTTGTACTTGTGCTTGCACCCAGCCAGAGTTCATGCTTCTTCAGCTGATACAAATATACTCATATTTCCATGAAATACTGTTTTCTGTGCTTCGCCACTTGGTAATATTAAAAAAAAATCAAACCAACCAACAAACAAGTAATTTGAGAAGTTTTATTTCCTCACAGGGATCTTAGGAGAGCTTGAAGACTGTAATGTAACTCCGCCAGCCAGAAAGTGGTCAGGCGTTTGGAGTGAATTATTGTTGTAGGTTCCTTCCAACTGGACTATTCTATTCTATTCTATTCTATTCTATTCTATTCTATTCTATTCTACAGACATGAATATGAAATAAATTGATATATTCTAATTCTGTATTTCTCAAGATGATAAATGAGCATAATAGTTTAATATGAGATGTCTTTCCTCTTAAATTGCTTTATTCAGTTTTGAATTCTAAATATGGCTTCTTTTGAAGTTACTAGAGAAAAAATATTACATAGAATAAATTGAAGGACTTTTCTGTCACCATGTTACTGTCTATTTTCTATCACCATGTTTAGTGTTTATTCTGTCACCATGTTAGGGTTTATTAGTGAAAACAAAACAAAAGAAGGAATATGTCGTGTTGCTATTCATTCCATTCCACGAGAGGTATGTTATAAAGTTTTCGGTTCGTATGACTTATTTCAAGAAATTTAACACAAACTGCAGTGAGGCAATACCCTTTTCTGGTTTTATAGGGAAAGCACTGGTATGATTATCAATTAGTTAATGGAATAACTGATAGCTATCAGTTATTATCAGAATTTTATTTAATAATGTAAAAAGAAAAAGGAGGGAATTCTGTTTGTGTGAACTGTATTTTGCACTGAATTTCCTAGTTCTTCTTACTTTAAATTTATTGCAATTTTATAGAAATAACCTTTGCAATACATTTTTAACAAATGCCTCAATTTTCCTTTACTGTATTTTTTAAACACTATTTTTTTCTGGAGTGAACCCCAGAGGGCTTGGCAGTGGGGAACTATGGCAAACTGATGTAACCCATGTCCCTGAATTCAGCCGCCTAAAATACGTGCATGTGAGCGTGGACACCTTCTCCGGCGCAATGTACGCCTCCGCGCATTCAGGGGAGAAAGCCAAGGATGTGATTACGCATTTAATTCGGGTTTTCTCAGTCCTGGGAATCCCTAGGGAGATAAAAACAGACAATGGCCCGGCTTATACGTCGGATGCCATGAAGCTTTTCATTCAGGAATGGGGTCTTTCCCATGTCACTGGGATCCCCCATTCCACTACGGGTCAGGCCCTAGTGGAAAGAACCCACCAGACGCTGAAGAGGATGCTTCTTCAGCAAAAGGGGGGAGTAGAAGTGGAGATGCCTGCAATAAGATTGGCTAGGGTGCTCTTCACTATTAACTTCCTAAATTGTTCAGAGCAAGAGCTAGACCCCCCTGTGCTTCGCCATTTTCACAACTCTATGCGAGCACGGCTGAAGGAGCACCCTCTGGTGCTAATAAAGGAATCGGACTCCCTAAAGATTACCGGTCCTTTCTCCCTTATCACCTGGGGGAGAGGATACGGATGTGTCAGCACGCCAGGGGGTCCGAGGTGGGTCCCAGGAAAGTTCGTAAAACCATACCTGAAGCACCAGGCATGATCCCAGAAGGACAACAGCAGCGGGCAGGCAAAAGCAGGATGGAAAAGAAGAAAGAAGAAGGAGATCAAGCAGGAGGAGAGTCCAGCCAGTGAGAACCAGCAGTCATCGTTGGAGTCCGACCAGCTGGAGGAAGACCACACAGAAGACCTGAGTCAGCTCCCCATGCCCGGTGCCCTCGATCCCTGAACCCCCTGATCCCTTCCTCGCGTCCCTCACCCTTTGCGTCCTGTCCCCGAGTCCCTTCCCTTAGTTGTGTGGTTGAGTCCCTTTTGAGCTGACGTTAACCTCTTTCTTCTTTTATTTGAGATGGCCTTCCCCAGGGAGAGTCCCCTTGTCACCATCGTGAGCGTCCTCCTGTTGGCCACGCTGATGACATCAAAAGGCGTGGATTGTGTCACAGCCGAAGAAGAACGTGTGGGTCACCCTGGCCCATGCCCTTAGGCAGGAGATGTGTCTGTCAACGGCAGCAGTGGACAACCCGCTCTCCACCAGCCTGGTAGGGGTCCCTATTGAGATCAAGGAATATCCTCAGACCTTGCACGATCTCTACCGAGAGATTAATTCAAAGAAATCAGGTTTTCATGCTTATGTTAGAAATCACATTACCTATAAAATCAAGCTTCCTATCGTCAATCCTCTTCTCTTATGGAGGGAATGGACAGAAAAACTACCCCGATTGGCAGAGGAACTGGCTGAAATTGAATTATTGGGCTCAACCAAGGCACCCTGTTGTGTGCACTTTGACTTTAAACCACATCCCTACCACCATGATCCCAAAATTTACCAACACATCAAACAGACCAAATTCGAATTGACCGCTGCAGAATGGTGTAGGGATCTTGCAAAAGTACAGCTTCCCTCCACGGGAGATGAGTACAACCCCAATCCCCTTGCTCTCCCCCGTGGAATCTTTTTAATTTGTGGAGATCGCACATGGCCAGGGATCCCCTCTCATCTAATCGGAGGCCCATGCACCCTAGGGCACGTGACCCTTGCTACCCCAAACATGACACAAATTCTGATTTGGCGTAACCGAAAAATTCAGAAAAGAGGTGCAACCGAATCCGACCCCCACTGTGACACATCTATTTATCATTGGGCCAAATCCATAAGAATTGCCGTTTCGATTTTCCTGCCCTGGGTGGCAGCGGCAAAATCACTCAATGAATTGGGCCATCTCGAGTGCTGGGTGACCAAGCAAGCGGAATTGACTTCTAATGCCTTAAAAGACCTCCTCTCAGAAGAGAAGATAACCAGGAAAGCCACCCTCCAAAATTGGGCGGCTATTGGCTTCCTCCTCCTTGCCCATGGGCATGGGTGTCAGGACTTCGAGGGGATGTGTTGTTTTAATCTCTCCTCGAAGTCCGAGAGCATTCATGCCAGCCTGGCCCGCATGAAAGACCTAATTGAAGACATCCGCTACGAGAGCCAGGACTGGTTTCAACGTTCCATCAATCGTACAGCTCAACAGGTGACCCACGCAGTGGCTGCGACTGTCAAGACAACAGGAGGATGGCTAAAGCAGCTTTTCCACGAGATGGGACTCTCCGAATGGGGAGCTTCTATTATAAGGGACATTGGACTCATTATTTTGATATTCCTTTGTGTTGCTCTTACTTTTTATGTTTTCAAGAAGATTATTTTCCAAAGAATTTCTGCTTTAGTTAATGGGGGGAGGTGTGGTGGATTCCGCCCCTATTGCTGCGGCTGTCCATCATGAGGACGCCACCTCCGAGGCAGGACACAGCCTCTCAGGGGACAGCCCAGCAGGCGGGGCCGAGGTGTAAACCCCCACCTCTCCTCTAGAAAGTTCTTCCCAGTTCGATGTTTCATTGGTTATGTAAGTTTGTACCCTCCCCTCGCATGTTTTTATTGGTTCCCTCACTTGCCTGTATCTATTCCCTGTAACCCCATTGGACCCTGGCCCCTATAAGAGCCTCGGATGTTCAGTGCTCAGGGGGAATTTCCCCTGAGGAGTTCTTGTGTCCTGACCTTCTCTTTCCCTCAATAAAGAGGACTTCAGGGAGACCCCCGCCCGGACCCTTTACCTCTCCTACGCCTCGTTATTTCAACGCCTCGGTTTGCTGCTCAGCTGGAGCTGCTCCACCTCGCAGGGTGAAACAGCCACCTCTAAGCCGCGTCCCTCTCAGGCTCTCAGGGAGCCGGCGTCCAGCCCGAGGGTGAACAGGCAACGCCCAGCAACAGCAATACCCTTTTCTGGTTTTATAGGGAAAGCACTGGTATGATTATCAATAGCTATCAGTTATTATCAGAATTTTATTTAATAATGTAAAAAGAAAAAGGAGGAAATTCTGTTTGTGTGAATTTCCTAGTTCTTCTTACTTTAAGTTTATTGCAATTTTATAGAAATAACCTTTGCAATACATTTTTAACAAATGCCTCAATTTTCCTTTACTGTATTTTTTAAACACTATTTTTTTCAAAATTGTACAGATTTTTTGTATTTCACTCCTTCCCCCATTTTCAGAATGACTTTTTAATGAAAATTAAAGACCAAATTTCTATTCTGGTTGAATTTTTTTGTTCTTTTTTTTTTTTGGCCTATTTTTTTACTTCTTATTTTTCTCAAACTACTGTTGTTTAACATCTATTTGTAGAAGTTACTGTTGTATTACACTAAAAATGTTGGATAATAGTAGCACTCACAAATTTCAGTAACTGCTCAGACAGTATCCAGGTATTTTTTTAAAAGCTAAATTAAATATAAATTACAAGAACTGCCTATTCAGTAGAATTACCTATATGCAAAGCGGTAGCTGCATCTTCCACTGGCTTCAAAATCAAGTGCAATTAACCTAGCTTTTAAGAGTTTTCACTTTTGACTCCCTGTGCTCATAGTGATTTTTTCCAAGACTTTATAAATTAACTTCCATACTAACGCTAAGATTTCTCTAAGATTTCTAGAACTACGTTTTCACACTTGTTTTTAGATTTAGATTATTATTCAGAATTGCTGAATTCTTAATTCAACAAGCAACACCTGTTCTTATGACACACACAATGGCATACTGGAAGGAAGAAGTAAAAGATTTTTGTATCTTGAGTATTCATCTTTGCCATATGTGCATAAGTAGTGTATCTCAGTATGGGGACAAAGACCCAAAAGTCAAATCACAAACTGAAATAGGCGTAAGACTAAATAGACAAAACATTTGGGCTTTCCTGCCACTTTGTCCATGAGACCGCCGTGCTGTCAGGCAACCTAAGGCACTGTGGACGTGTTCAGATACCGTAGAGATTCTTACATTCCCATTTCAGAAGATATGAAATAAAGAGGAAGGGCAATCCTTTTGAACTGCTTGCATCACTAATCTCAGGTGCTATAACTTTGAGTTAATAGAAGGACACACAAATGTTCAGAAGTACTGGCTTGTATGTGTGGTCCTCAGCTTCTTGTTTCATTATTGACAGCAACAGAATTGCTCACAGTCATCCACTTCAATGGATTCTTACTCAAATCAGGTATAGATTGTTTGAAAATCATTTACTCTCCACAGGATCTCCTGACTTGCAAAATTACAGTTTCTTTCTGCTTGATTTACATCAGAAAGGTAGCCATCATTCTTTTAGGAATTTGTGCAAAAAAATGAGTAAATTTTAAGTACAGGAAAAATACAGATACTTTGGAGGTACCTATATATACATTGGAAATGAAAGCCTTTTCCAATGTTTAAAGCAGTTAAGTATTCTAACTGAACAGGAAAAAGGGAAAAAATAATATATTTATTGATTTGAATAAATAAATTAGGGCTCCTGCAACACATATGTAATTTTCATACTAAACAAAATTTCAGGGAAGGGATTAGCTCAAATGTTATAATACTTTGTCAAGAATAAGGGGACAAATCTCAAGCTTAAGTAAAAATAAAATTGAGTTTATTACAAAAAAAATTAATTTGGAAAAGTACAGGCACAAAAGTTAACAAAAACCCCGGGAACGCGGGATCGGAGACACTTATGCCTAACCGGCATCAGCCCAGACCAGAGCTCTGTCAGCGCTGGGTGCATCTCAGCTAATCCGAGAGACTAAAAACTTTACCCAAGTCTCAGTGATTGAGATAGAGGCCAGCACTAACACCAAACATCCAGCCGAGGCTACTCTAAAGCTGAAGTGCAAGCTTTTCCTCTCGGGTTCTTTCCTTTATACCCCCCTAGCTCCTCCCCAGACTGCCCACTGTCCAGCCCCCATGGCTTCCTGCGATTGGTCTCCCTTTTGACGAGGTAATTTCCATCTGCCAATGGCTCGTGACTAGGGTGGAGACAGTTCTTGGATGATGTCACACTAGTGTTTTTGGAGGGAAAAATCTCATTAATATTCTAGGTTGCCATGGAGCCAAGTTACAGACCAAGGGTCTGGTTACTAAAAATAGCCTCTGGCTGCTCCTGAGGGGCAAAGTCTCCTTAAGAAACTGAACTTAACTTTAGACCAACTAGAACTTAGCACAACCTTTAAAATATTAAATAGCCTCACAACTCATCTAAAAATATTCCAAAACCATTAAAATACACAGAATGGCTTCAACATCAACAGGGGAAAAGGGAAAGAAGGTCAAACTTAATTGTATTACAAACAAATTGTGCTCTACTAGTGTAGAACTCAAAAGTAAAATCAAAATGACCTAAACAGTCAAACTATATTCCTGGGAAAGGTGAAAAAGGTGCCCCTACTCGAAAGTAAATTACAGACGGGCAAATAAACATGATAATATAAATAAATAGCTTAAAACTGAATTGTTAGGATTTTGGGTTGGAAATTGGGGATATTGGGATTTTAACAACTTATTCTAACAATTAACTATATTTAACACTTAACCAATTAACTCAATTAACAGTTTATTATTTTTAACTTGGTCACAGGACATTATGCAAAAACCAATCCTTCTAATTTCATATATGACAACTTGCTTTGCATGTGAGAGGTAGCAGGATCAATGTCCACATTCTCCAGGTCATTCCTGTCTTCAGTTGCCATGTTGCAGCATTCTGCCTTTATACCAGCACATTACTGGTTTTGTTCAATATGGGATCTGATGGTCACCAGCATGAGTTGATTTGGGACATCAAGATTGGAGGCAGCTTGAGCTGCAGTGATCATGCAGTGTGGAGTTTGCAGGTCTGAGGAATATGGGTCAGGTAAGGAGTAAAGTTAGGTCTCTGAACTTTGGGAAAGCAGACTTCCTGCTCTTAATGGAGATAGTCAGTAAGATCCCCTGGAAGACTTCCCTCAGAGACAATGGAGCATAACAGAGGTGGAAGGTCTTTAAGAAGTCTTCCACAGAGTGCAAGAGCTAGCAATGCCCAGGAAGGCAAGAGATGAAGTTTGGATATGTAGGGATGGAGTGAGAAAGGCCAAGATGAAGCTGAAACTGAACCTGGCAAGGCACACAAAGAATAACAGGAAGGGCTTCTACAGGTACTTTAACAGAAAAGAGAGGAAGAATGTGTACTCGCCTTGATAAACAACAACAGTAAACTGATAACAATGAATGAGGGGAAGGACAAAGTACTCAACAACTTTTTGACTGAGTGTTCAAGGGAAACTTCTGTTCCCACATCTCTCAAGTGGATGGACAGGAGGATGGGTACTGTGGGAGAAAGCTCCTTCCCACACAAAAAGCAGGTTTGTGACCACCTGAGGAATGTGAATATGCATAAGAGTACAGAGCCCAATGAGATGCTATTACTATTATTACTATTATTGCTATTATTACTATTATTAAGATTCTTTAGTAATTCCTCTGCCCAAATTAAGGTGCAAACAAGACTATATGCCAGTGACAATAATATGTGTTTAATTGATGGCGAATGTGAGAGAGAGAGAGAGAAAGAGAGAGAGAAAGAAAGAAGTAGAAAATAGGTGGGGGGGACAGAAAGAAAGTGACAGGGACAGAATAAGGAAAATGTCACCACTCCGTGGATCCCAGCGATGTTCTGTTGATCCTCTGCAGCTGCTCTTCTTGGCAGTGAAGGTTCCCCCAAAAAGTGTAGAATCCAATGGGTATATATGCTCAGGCTGGGCAGGCATGTCCGGGCATGTCCCCCCGGGGGAGGGGTCAGTCTCTTACAGCAGTCTCTGGGTCTGTGGCATCACCTGCAGTCCTGTGGGGCAAAGCCTCTCACGTGGATGTCCCGTGGGGCTGGGGGTTCCACAGCTGGGCCAGTTTGTGTTAATCGGAGGATGGGTGTTTATTGCCTCTCACCAGAGGTTACACCATGAACCCAAAAACCTCCTCCCCCCCTCGGCTGGGGGGAGTCTGTGTAAACCTGGCTTCTGTGAGCTGTGCTCTCCTCTCACCCCAAATTCAGCTGGGGTGGCAGCTGGAGGCTTTGGCTTATTGTGCATGAATACCTTTCCTTCAGCCTGAGGTGACTGAACAATGGGTTTCCTTTAATTTAATCAGCAGTTCGACTTACAGTCCAAAGTTCTTCAAGGAGGTTTCTGTGGCTGTAGGTTCTTTAAAACTTTATATCAGTGTTTGAGGCATAAACTATTTTCAGTCTCTTGACAGATGCGTACCGGAGTTCTGAGGGCACTGGCTGAGTAGTTGCCAAGCCACTCTCCATGATATTTGAAAAGCCATGACAGTCAGCTGACGTCCCAAGTGAGTGGAAAAACAGGAAACATTGTACCCATCTTTAAAAAGGGTAGAAAGGAGGACCCTGAATATGAACAAGTTGTCAGCCTCACCTCTGTGCTTGGGAAAACCATGGACAAGATCCTCCCAGAAGCTATGCTAAGGCACAAGAAGGGCAGTGAAGTGATTCAGGACAGTCAGTACAGCTTCACCAAGGGCTTCCTGACCAACCCAGTGGCCTTCTACAATGGAGTGACTCCTTCAGTGGACAAGGGAAAGGCTACAGATGTCATTTATCTGTCATTCATCCTGTCATTTACAGGACTTCTGTAAAGCCTTTGACACCATCCCCCACAACATTAAATTAGGGAGAAAGATGGATTCAATGGGTGGACTGTTAGATGGAGACTGAATTGGATGGTTGCATTCAGGGGGTAGTGATCAACAACCAAGTGCAAGGTGCTGCAAAAGGGTTGGGGCAACCCCTGTATCAACACAGTCTTGGGAATGAAAAAAACAAGAGCTGCCCTGCCAGAAACGACTTGAAGATGCTGGTGGTTGAGACGCTGGACATGAGCTTGCAATGTGCACTAGCCAGTCATACTGGAGCTTCTCTGACTCTTGCCAAACTTCCATTCGCTGCATTTCTCTAATGGATCGAAGGATGTGACTCCAACAGTCTATTTCTTTCTCACACTCCCTGGTAGTCCTCAGTGTCTCCCCTTCCTCTTTAAGCTTTGCTACCAGGCTGAGCAGATCATCCACTGCAGGTGTCATCTCTGCTGTCCATCCATATTAATGCCAGGGTCATGCAAGTCCCTGCAACTGAAGACCTGGACACCTGCATGCTTCTTAGGGAGCTCCAGCTGGGTCACCACGCTGCTGCTAGCAGTGGCTTTTGATCATGTGGAAATCATTACTCAGTCTGTTCTGAGTGGGCATGCAAAAACCACCAGGTGTATTTGTTCAGGAGCCAGGAGAGTGGTTGCACCCTCTCAGGTGAACTGTCCTGCAGAGTACTGTGCCATGTCCTTCTGACACATGCCCTGGGCTGTGTATGCTCCCTGCAGATGTTCAAATGTCCCACAACGGCTTCCAGATCTGAACAGAGCTCAGGACTGCTGCTTGGGCTTTCTTGAGCAAACTGATGCTCACTCCCAGACTTAACCTCTTCGCCTTTGCTGCTGCTGTCACTGCCACTGCCACCTCACTGTCTAGGCAGTTTGTTCTCAAAGTGATGTCATCATTACAGAGAAGCTGAGAAAGTTTTCATGTTGAAACAAAGAAAACAAATCAGATTAACTGAGTATTTTGCATTAGGTTTTCAAGAATTATAGTTGAAAAAACAAGCTGAGATGTGTGTCTTCTTAGTTTCTTTCATCTTCATGTTGCTTTAACAAAATAATGGGAAGTACAGCCCTCCTATGGCATATTAAAGTGTCCAGACCTGGAAGAATGATACCCAAGTATCCCCAGTCTCCTGACAGACCTAGAAAGCCATTATAGCTGTAGCCAAATTAAAATACTCACCTTAAAATACAAATTTTGTTGCTGACTAGAAATGTTTCACACATAATTGGGGATATTTTCATTTCAAAGTCACTCAGAAATTTGCCCAATTATCCTATTCAAACAAACACATATCACAGATGTTTTTTCTTTTATGTGCCATATAAGCCAAAAGCCATGGCTTCCCCTATTTTTAAAACCTATTTTTTAAACTTATCAGTTACATGGTAGTTTTAAAGTGTAGGTGAAGCATTTGCCATGACTTTAAACCGTATTTTATTCTCAGTGAAAATATGTTTCTTCTAAATCCTCTTTTAAAGTCTAATGTTTATTGACAATATTATGTAGTATCAATTAACAGTTTTATAGTAATTATAATACAAGAATTTTTTTCTTGTTTAATGACTACATTTCACTGAATTTAAATTTATTATAAGCTATCTCAGTTGTGACTTCAACTACTAATGAATATTTTATGTATTAGAAATAATTAATATGAATATAATTTAGAAAGCCAATCTTCATCTTCATTAACGTCTTACAGAGAATCTTTCTAGAAACTTTTTACAACGTAGAATTGAATTATTAGCCTAAAGATGCATTTTTAAAGGCAGAAGTTTTCTAGAAAATTCAATCAAAAATGATCAAACATTACATCATTTGTTCTTAATAGCTAGCTGTGGGATTTGAAGCCTGTCCAGGACTTATATTTCTCCTTGAAAATTCACTTGGTTCTCAGAAAAGTGAGAATACAGTAATCTTGCACTTTTACTACTATACAGCTAACTTTATTCACTTGCAAAATGCAAAGCAAGAAATTTAAATAATGACACAGACTGTGAGTCATGTTTCTCTCATGTTCCATGTTTCTCTCATGTTTCATGACCTTTTTTTCTTTTAAAACACCCTAGTCTCTTCTACATTCTCTGCTCAGCCAAAAAAAAAAATTTCTTGAAAGATCAGTCAGTATTTCCAGGATAGATTTACCAAAGAGTTCAGCTCATCATTACTGTTGCACTGGGTTTGCATGGGCAAGTCTTGGTAGCGGGGGCTGCTGGAGTGGCTTCTGTGAGAAGCTGCTGGAAGCTTCCTACCTGTCTGGCAGAGGCAATCCCTGGCAGCTCCAAAGATGGATGTGCCACTGGCGAAGGCTTGGCCAATCAGAAATGATGGTAATGCCTCTGTGATAACAGATCTAAGAAGAAAAAACAAGTTATTGCACAGTTGTAATTGAAGGCAGAGAAGAGCAGAGTGAGAACACGTGAGAGGAACAACTCTGCAGACACCAAGGTCAGTGCAGAAGGAGGGGGACGAGGTGCTCAGACACTGGAGCTGAGATTCCCCTGCAGCCTGTGGTGCCGACCGTGGTGAGGCAGCTGTGCCCTGCAGACCAGGGATGTCCACGGGGATGCAGAGATCCACCTGCAGCCAGTGGAGGAGTCCCATGCCAGAGCAGGTGGATGCCTGAGAGGTGGCTGTGAGCTCACTGAAGGTCCATGGAGAGAGGAGCCCATGGTTAAACAGGCTCTCCTTGAAGGACAGCACCCCATGGAAAAGTGACCCNGAAGAAAAAACAAGTTATTGCACAGTTGTAATTGAAGGCAGAGAAGAGCAGAGTGAGAACACGTGAGAGGAACAACTCTGCAGACACCAAGGTCAGTGCAGAAGGAGGGGGACGAGGTGCTCAGACACTGGAGCTGAGATTCCCCTGCAGCCTGTGGTGCCGACCGTGGTGAGGCAGCTGTGCCCTGCAGACCAGGGATGTCCACGGGGATGCAGAGATCCACCTGCAGCCAGTGGAGGAGTCCCATGCCAGAGCAGGTGGATGCCTGAGAGGTGGCTGTGAGCTCACTGAAGGTCCATGGAGAGAGGAGCCCATGGTTAAACAGGCTCTCCTTGAAGGACAGCACCCCATGGAAAAGTGACCCACACTACAGGAGTTTGAGAAGAACTGTTACCATGGGATGGACTCTCATTGCAGCAGTTTGCAGCGAGCTGTTGCTCATGAGATGAATTCACGTCAGAAAAGTTAGCAGAGAACTGTCTCCCATGGGAGGGACCCCACACTGGAACAGGGGAAGGACTCCTCTTCTGAGCAGTGGTAAAAAACAAATTAGGATAGCCCCCATTCTCTGTCTCCCTGCTGAACTGGGGAAGGAGGTAGAGCTGGGAAGGAGAGAGGGTGGGGTGTAGGGTTTTTTAAAGGTGTTATTTTACTTCTCATTATCCNAGCACCCCATGGAAAAGTGACCCACACTACAGGAGTTTGAGAAGAACTGTTACCATGGGATGGACTCTCATTGCAGCAGTTTGCAGCGAGCTGTTGCTCATGAGATGAATTCACGTCAGAAAAGTTAGCAGAGAACTGTCTCCCATGGGAGGGACCCCACACTGGAACAGGGGAAGGACTCCTCTTCTGAGCAGTGGTAAAAAACAAATTAGGATAGCCCCCATTCTCTGTCTCCCTGCTGAACTGGGGAAGGAGGTAGAGCTGGGAAGGAGAGAGGGTGGGGTGTAGGGTTTTTTAAAGGTGTTATTTTACTTCTCATTATCCTGCTTTGATTTTGTTAGTAATAAATTCCATTCATATCTCTAATTTGAGCCTGTTTTCCCCATGATGGTACTTGGTGAGTGATCTCTCCCAGTCTCAACCAATGAACCCTTTTGTTATATTTTCTCCCCCCTGTCCAGCTGTGGAGGAGAGGGATAGAGAGGCTTTGGTGGGTGCCTGTCATCCAGCCAGCATCAGCACACAACATATTTTTGAAAGATAATTAAACCTGTTATTATAGCACGTCTGAAAGGCATGACCTAGATCAAAATTGGGTAGAGAAGGCCAAAATGGTCTATTCACAGCAGCAAAGAGTTCTACAATACAGCAGAAGAACAAATATAAGGACTTTCAGCTGAGCCATGTGTTGCTCAGGCAAAAGAGCAGCAATTACATATATATTTAAATGTAATCACAATTTTCAAAAGCAAGTTGTTATATGGATGTAAACTTTTAGTATATGGATAATTGTACAACTGTCAATAAATGTAAAAGATGAAAACAAAAAATATTGAAAGGACACATCATCACTATGTATCTTCAACATGGTCAAAAGCATTATTTTGTGAATAGTTTGGTTTCTAAAAGTGCTCAGAATGACAGAGAAATTATTGAGGCAAATAACTTAATGAAACTCAGGCACAAAAGTATTGAGATGATTTTTGGATGCATTCTGTAAAAAAAATGTCACAGCATTTCCCTTGAAATAAAATTAATATTGATGATTCTCCTAATTTCATCGAAAATCCTTTAACTGGCCAAAATGTGAAAAATACACAACATAGTTTCTTGTCACCTGACATACAGCATATTTAGGATTTTTGTCTTTTTTTTTTTTAAGGAATCTGTGGGACTGTCTTCATGACATAGAATTTTGGTAGCACTATCATCAGAAAATGTGAGTGAAGTGGTAAATTATTCGACACTTAATACTCATGCACAAGTAGTGTTGAGCAAAACACTAAGAGAAACCTTCTAAAATTGTAGACTTGCTCAACATCATCAAAGCAAAGAATAATTCACAAGGTATGATGAAGTACTGATAAAGTGATAAATTATAGTCAAATTATTAAACTTTGCTATGGTAGTGAAAACAGAAACTGTTAAAAACACATATTTAATATACACCAGGAATACGCCAAATTTCAAGGAAAATTGGAGCTTATGTCTAAATACTAATAAACCAGTGTCCTGTGTGATTCCATACATTATAAAATAAGAAAGCAATTTTGGTAAATAATGAGATGTATCCAATTTCTGCAGGATATTTTAGGACCACCAAGAAGCATACTCACAGAAGAACAATAGCAAATATATAAGATACTTACATACATTATAAATTGGCAGTTAAGAGAACATTACAGATGAAAAGGAACTGTAAAACATATTTGATCAGAAAGATAAAGCTAAACATACTGGCTACCAGGCTCTCTTTCCCTCCCTCTCTCCACACTTGGAGCTCAGAGGATTATTCTGGAAGTACATTCTTCAGTGTTCACCTTCCAACACATGGGATGTTAAAAAGGACCGGGAATTGAATGCACATATGATTCAAAGGGGAAATTCTGCACAGCTAGCACTTTGAAGAGACTTTCAGTTCAACATTCAGCAGCATCCAGGCTGTATTTATAATGCAAAGGATATTTTAGGAATGTTCTTCTCTATACTCAGCATGTTATCCCCCTATCTCCCAAGGCTGTTCTTCACCAAGCAAGATCTTCTCATCTTCCAGGTGAAGATTTATCTAACTGCTGCCTCCCAATCTCCTGCCATTTCCCCCTTTCATTCATAGCTGTGGAAATGCGTGCCCTTGCCTCAATAATCCTTATCACTTTCTCTTATCCCTTCTCTTTGACAGCCAACTCCATCCACCTAGGAAGAGAAAAATACATAATTTTTTTTTTCATACCTATAAAGACAAAATTCAATAATTTATGTCAAACCAGTAGGGAGATACTTGGGGGGTTTTGTAATGTTTATGCAAACCTTTCTCAGGTATTTTAATTTAGACTATAAATCTTTTATGAAAAGTCTGGCGTTTTGTAAACTGTTGTCTGCTCCTCCTGTACTGCAATCTGGAATCGTGCAAAAGCTGTATGCTACATAGAACTCTGCAGGTAAAATTTGATGCTTTGACTATTTTGTGATTTTATGTATTCATCAAGCAAAATAACTTTTTTCCTGTCTCTTCCTTTCTCAAAGATTTCCCTGTTTTGCCGCTGTAGAAGTATCTGATAGACAAATAGCATAACAGTGATATTCAACATGTTCGAGAACAAAGATTCTTCACAGCTGCACCTCTTCAAAATGCAAAGCAGCTAAGGAAAAGGTTTCAGAAATTCCCCCCCATCCAGTATTTTTCAAAAATAAGATTAAGCCATCCATTATTACAAAATAATGTTAGAAATAGATTATCTTGGGTTTGGTGTGATTTTATTTCAAAGGTAGTAATTTCCTGTAATATTTTTGATGTGAGAAGTTTGATTTAAAATAATTGATTTTCTGACACTTTTTCAAATGAAAAAGTCAGGATAAAGCATTGTATTTCTGTACTTTACATCTGATACTATGGCTCCTTCTGTTTTGGTACATTCATTTAAAAAAGAAGTTAAATGTACAATGAGATGCACTTTATTTTTGTTGACACAACTTACATAAGTTATTTAACACTTGGCTTATATCTTAGTATTATGTGGATTTAGAATCATAGAATGGTTTGAGATGGAAAGGATCATCAAGGATCACCTAATTGCAACTCCCCTGTCATGGACATGTGTATTTTCCACTAGATATGTTTGTCCCAAGCTCCTTCAACCTGACTTTGAACACTTCCATGATGGAATATGCATAATGTCCCTGGCAACCTGCTCATGACTAGTAATAGAAAACATCTTCCTTACACACAATCTAAACCTAAATCCCTTGTCCTGTCACTACAAGTTCTAGTAAAGAGACTTTCTTCACATTTTTTCCATGACCCTTTACCTATTGGAAAGCTGCAAAAAAGTCTCCCTAGACTACTTTTCTTCAGGCTGAACAATCGCAACTCTCTCAGCTTGTCTTCACAGAAGAGCTGTTGCAGCCCTGTAATCATTTTTGTGGCCCTCCTCTGGACACACTCAAACAGGTTCATGGCTTTCTTGTGCTGGGGAGCCCAGATCTGAATGCCAGACTTCACATGGAATCTCACCAGAATGGAGTAGAGGGGCAAAATCACTTCCATTGCTAAGCTAGTCACGCTTCTTCTGATGCAGCTCTGGAGTCCCATGTCCAATTTTTCATCCACTCGTATCCCCAAGTTCTTGTCTTCAGGGCTGTTCTCAATAAAATCATCCCTCAATTCATACTGATAAATCAATTATATAAGTTTTATAATTCCCCAAGTTTGCCTACCAAAATAGAAGAACTGTTTCATATTCATGTGTCACTTCCTCTAGGCTCATGAGTGGTGCATTCCCACGGTCAAGGAAGTGAAAAAAAGGCATTCCCAAGGTCAAGGAAGTGAAAAAAGGGGACAGAAGATCGACAGAGATGAACATGCAACTCCGTCAAAACTCATTCTGTTAATATCTGTGATGTAGCTATTTTATATGATGGAGGTAATTTTATTTTCTAAAACCTAGATCATTCAAATCTGACTTATAAACAACCAAAAGAGATGTCCCCAAACAATGAATACTCTGAATAAGTAGGGTGTACAGTTGTTCACTCAGCTGGACATTGCCATCAGGAAAAATGCAAGTTATGCAATGTATAAATACCTGTAAATTGAGCTGGCAATCCCTAACAAAACCAAACCAAACCAAAGCAAACCAAACCAAAGCAATCCCCCCACCAACCTAAAGAATCATGGAATCATGGAATTCTATGGTTGGAAAAGACCACCAAGATAATCGATTCTAGACATTAAGCTTATATTTTCATGTTGCACTGGTTTTAACACCAGCCGAATATTAAACCTCAAATAAGCCACTGCCCTTTCCTCTGCACCTACTGGTAAGGGAGGGACAAAAGCAGAGATTATGGGTTGAGGTAATAATTTACTGAAAATACAAAGCAGTGGAATAAGACGCACAAAAAACCAACATTAATATAAATTGCAAAAGTTTACAAAAACAAAGGTGTTTTACCCAAAAAAGGGTGTTAACTGCTGGGAACAAAAGAAGGATGGCAGACACTCCCCAAAGCCATCCATGTGGCTTCTTGAGACAAAGGCATTGTGTTCACCATTCCCACATGCTTCCCACACAGCCATCAGGAATGAAGGCATTATGGCCACTGTTCCCATGTGCAGACGACATAGTTGTCAGGAACAAAACCAAGATGGCAGAAGGGCTACTGCAGCTAGTGTTTCCCACCCCCAGCCTGAAACAATGAGAAAACAATGACAAACAAACCCCCTGAGTGGCAGGTTGTCTGAGTAGGGTGGCATCACCCCATTGCTGAGCTCAGTTCCTTGCAGGTGCCTATGTCGTTGCTAAGACTGCACTGCCTTGCTGGAGGTTGGTTCCCATGGGTTGCTTCCGCTTTTTGCACTGCTCCACCATCCTCCCTTCTGGCTCAGCTGGGCTCCCTTTTGGCTCATATCGGCACTGATACCTTTGATCACGCTGCTGTGTTGGGGCAGAAAGCAGACCCATCGAGTGCCAACTCCGTGTCACATAAGCCTTGCTGGGCTTAGCTGCATTTTACTGCTTTCTGTTCAGCACTACATCCCAGAGCCACACTGCTGCCTCTCCTCAGCATCTCATCCTGCAGAAGCATCCCAGAGGAATGCAGAGGGGAAAGTGGATGGTGGCACAGAGGACAAGTCTGATGCCAACACCTTCCTGCTGGAGAGAGAGAGGCAGAATGGCACACTCCTGGAAGGATGCTCAGCTTTTGCTCCCGAATCCACATCCCCTGTGATGATGGGTGTGGTGTAGAATAAGAGCCTGGTCATGCCCATGGTGCTAAGATCTTCCCCCTCCCTTCAGCCAGAACACATGTTCACCACTAAATCATGTCCCTAAATGCCACATCTACACATCTTTTAAATACCTCCAGGGATGGTGACTCAACTACTTTCTTGGGCACTCTTCCAATGCCTGAGCACCCTTTCAGTGAAGAATTTTTTCTGAATATCAAATCTAAACCTCTCCTGCTGCACTTGATGCCAATTCTTTTTTGCCTGACACTTGCTACCTAGAAGGGACAGACTCCCATCTGTCTGCAACCTCCTTTCAGGTAGTTGTAGAGAGCAAAGAGGTCTTCCCTGATTCTCCTTTTCTCCAGGCTAATCAACCTCAGCTTGCTCAGGCAATGCCCATAACATTTGTTCTCCAGACTTCACCAGTTCCATTGCCCTTTGGAAATGCTTCAACACCTTAATGTCCTTCTTGTAGTGAGGAATGAAAATCTCCAAGGTGCAGCTTCACAAGTGCCAAGTATGGGGGATGTTCACTGCCCCTCCTCCTGCTGGCCATAAGCCAGGATGCTGGCCATGCTGGCTCATATTCAGCTGGTTGTTGACAAGCACTCCGAGCTCCTTTTCTGCAAAGCAAATTTTCAGACACCCTGCCCCAATCCAGTGGCGTGGGGTTGTTTTGATCACTTCCAGGTATGGGGATTCCATCACTTCACTAGGCAGCCCATTCCAATATCTGAAAACCCTTCAGTGAAGAAATTCTTTCTGATGTTCAACCTGAATCTTCCCTGGTGCAACTTGAGGCCATTTCCTCTCACCCTGTCACTAGTTGCCTGAGAGAAGAGGCTAACCCCCACCTGGTTACAACACTACTTCAGGTAGTTGTAGAAAGTGATCAGGTCTCCCCTAAACCTCCTATTCTTCAGGCTAAATAGTCCCAGCTCCCTCAGTTGCTCCTCACAGGATGTACTCTCTAGACTCTTCCCCAGCTGTTTTCCTTTGGACATGCTCCGGCACTTCAGTGTCTTTCCTATTGTGAGGGACCAAGAACTGAACACAGTACTTGTGGTACAGCCTCAGCAGTGTCAAGTACAGAGGAACAATCACTGCCCTGCCCCTGCTGGATGCACAATTTCCAGGACAATCCAGGATTCCATTGGCCTTGCTCTGCACACTGCTGGCTCGTGTTCAGATTGGTTGTCAAACAGCACCCTCAGATCCTTTTCCGCCAGGCAGCTTCCCCAAGACTGTAACACTACATAGGGTTGTGACCCAAGTGCAGGACCTGTCAGATCATTCAGCTGGCCTCAGACCATCAACCCAGCCCATCCAGATCCCTCTACAAAGTCTTCCAACCATCCACAGTTCAACACTCCCACCCAAGTTAGTGTCATCTGTGAACTTACTAAGGGTGCTCTCAATCCCCTCATCCAGAGCATTGATAAAGATCATTGATAAAGATCTCAAGGGACTCTCTGAACAAGTGTCCTGAACAGGCTAAAATCTACTGTCCAGAAGTTCCAGGCAAACATTTTGTTGATCCCTTTCCTTACTCCATTAAGAATCGAAGGTCTATCATTCCATGGTTGCTGTGCCCAAGATGGCCCCCAACCACCACATCTCCCGTGGCCCTTCTCTGTTTGTAAACAGCATGTCTGGCAGGGCATGCCCTGGTAGGCTCCCTTACCAGCTGTGTCAGGAAGTCACCTTCCACATTCTCCAGGAACCCTCGTCTCCACAGCGGGCATTTGGCAAGTTAAAATCTCCCACAAGAACAAGGGCTAGAGGTCATGAAACATCCACTGATAGAATATTTCACTTCATCCTGGTTGGGTGGTCTGTAGCAGACTCTGAATCTCTGCCTTGTTGGCCATCCCTCTGATTGGCACCCACAGGCACTCAGCCTTATTCCCACTGTCCCTGAGCTCCACCCTAATGTACCTCTTCTTCCTTGCCTGTCCGTTCTGAAGAGCTTGTAGCCATCCACTGCAACACTCCCGTCAAGAGAGTCATCCCACCACATTTCTGTGATATTTATCCTTCCCCCAAGGAAAGACAAAAGCAAAATTTCTTTGCACCCCAGGAGTATTAGGCAACCCATTCTACCAGTCATTTGGTCTGCAGATGATATTCCCTGAAGTAAATTGTGCTCTCTGAGGTGCCAGCCAATAGTTATGCTTATAACTGAGTGTAGTAGCACATCAGAACCCCACCCCAGCTGGATGCTCAGAAATATACAGTACACCTTAACCACCTGATCAACTCTGGACCTTTACAATCATATGTGATAAAGTAGAATAGGAGAAGACAGTAATAGAGCTATGCCTAATACTATCAAATTCTGCAGCATGGAGAAATATTTAAAATAACAGCTAATAGCTACCAGAGTAATTTCAAAATCAGTTAAAATGCTTAACTTCAGATTACATGTATAAGTTATGTCTGCTACAGAGTCCACATATCTCTTTACTTTTGAATTGATATAGTCAGAAAATACATAACAATAACATAAGCTTGAATATTATAAGCAATATCTTATATTACATTCCCACAGAAATTAACAAAATTTCACAAAGTCGTGTCTAAACAAAAAGCAGGACTAAAAGACTAAGAATTGTATGTTAGAGTGATAGGAAGCTGCATTATACAACTTACTTAGAAAATAATTGAAAATTATGATATTCTCATAATTTTGATTTTATTATAAGAAATTGGTTTTGATTTTATTATAAGAAATTGTCACATTTGATCTCTCTGCCCAACAGAGATTCCTTAAATCATACTGGATAAAAAGGCCACGCCAGAGTATCTATTCAAGCTAAATGATTGTTACCACACATGTTTAACAAAGAACAGCTTATCATAAAAAGAGTGTCTCACTTTGGTTTTTTCCTCCCTTTTTATGGTCTGTTTTTTTCTATTAATTTTATGATAGATGTACAAACTCAGACCTAAAATTATCATTTGTTCTATCTCCTAGCAGACTGCTTAGGAACATTTTACTTTTCGTATTGTAGTGGGGTTTGCACTTAATTATTGTTAAAATAATTTATACTTTTACAGCTTTTCATGGTTTTAAAGACCTTCAATCTTGTAACCTGTAGCAGTCTCCTTCCCAATTAAAATTAGACTAATATTTCATATCTATTCTTAAAAAAAAAAAAAGTCAAACACCAAACAGTCTTGCTAAAATGAGCTGGATTTCATTAAGGACTACAGCTCATTCTGGCTGCTGTAATGATTTGTTTTTGTTAAGGAAGACCAAACAGATTAAGGAACATGGCATGTGCTTTGATATAATGTGATATAATGTATATCAAGATATGCATTAGCCAAGGATACTTAACCTTTGCTTTTGCAAACTCTTGTTAGTAAAGAAAAAATGTCCTCCCAGAAACACCGTATTCTGATATAAAACTTTTCCAGCTGAAGTTAGAGAGAAATCTGATTTTCTCTCAGACTCGATAGAAAGGATTTTTGCTTCTGTGAACATGCATTATTAGTAATTCCCTTATCTCTCTTTCTGCAGTCCTTAAAATCTCTTTACTTTTACATATATGCTTTATGAGGATTTTGAATACAAAGCCTTTGGAATATATGTTATTAAGCCCACTGGGATACTAGTTTCTTTGAGCTCACATGTATACTTTTATGTATAATGACTTCATTTACTGACATTTGTCAGTGGATTTGAAGTGCTACTGCTTAAGCTAATATATTAAACATAGAAACAAAACACTTTGCACTCAGGAGCAGACTGTTTTCTGAGTATGAGATGTTAAGATTTTTACCATTGCTAGCAATGGACCACTAGAGAGAGAAATTTTCACAGACTTCCTGCAACCTATGTGATTTTAAAATTCAATTCTCAAGGGATAAGAAAATTAGGAAGCTTACTTATATAAAAAAAAAAAATAACTATAGGAATGAAACCTTTAACAATATTATGAAGATGACTTAAAAGCAGCCTACAAATAACGAAAGTCAGTGGAATCCACCACAGGAAAAAAAACCTTGAGAAGAGGCAAATTCAATATGGCTAAACAGCAGGGTAAGGAAGATTAGAGAATAGTGTCCATGCTTCAAGAAGTCCACATAACTACAATAGGAAGAATCAATCTGTGGCAGGTAAATATTAAAACATATTAAGGCTGTCAAAGAGTTTGTGATGCAGCCAGCAAAAAGAGTCAAAACTAGTAAGAACTTCTCCAAATGCTTCATGAGTGAGAAGCCTGTTGATAGAGCCAACTGATCAAACTGTAAAAGGAACAAATAGAATATTGCTGTGGAAACAGAAAAGTTGTTCTCTGTTAATTGCAGAAGAAATCCGGAATATTTGGAATATTCTAATGATGACAACCTCCCCCGTGAGAGCTCATACCAATAAGGTGAGCATCAAGGGAAGAGACTGTTTTTCCTCCTCTGATATACTGTAATTAATGGTGTCTCCTCTTCATTTCCAATAAGAATTAGCAATAGAATCAGCATCTTCTCTTTTAGCTGACATCTGGCAATCTCTATCAATTGTACTCTGTTTTACCAGATCTTTTGCAGGATGGTTGGACTCCAACCATCTTTTCCAATGTAAATGATTCTCTGAGTCTGTATTAGAGTGCCCTTTCTTCTTATAAGAAGATGCCCTTTCTTCTTACAATGGACATCATGCTGGTAATCTTGCTCGTTGAAAGGTGTTGTCTTAAATCAGCATCTCTAATCTCGTGTTCATAAGGTTTCACCAGGAAGTGCTTGACATAAAATACCTACATTAAAAGGTGGTCCTAATTCTATTGCCTCTCCAACCAAAGAGACTGTGTAAGGCCCACAAGGGACTCTGCATGAAAAAACTTCATTAGGTAATTTCACATTTTCCTGAAAGTAATGGCAAATCCAAACCACAAGTTTTAAAAGTCTCATTATTGGATAGATGGCACTTAGAATTTTGCAGTTGTTTCCCTGAATCTATGTGACTTGGGGTGACTGTGCTGTTGTATCCCCTACCATTGCTCTATGCCCAGACATGATTCCTGAGCCTTTCTATGCCTTTAAAACTGGATGCAAGAGACAGAGAAAAAAACTGAGCGAACTTTTCAAAACAGTTTGTGCTTCAAGGACACAGAGATTCGCTACTTCTGCGGCAGGCAGAGGAAGCACTTTTTTTTTTTCTTCTGGCTTTTCGGTCAGCTTTTTCGGCTCTGTTTCTTCAGAGAGGGACGGAGAGTTGAGTTTTTTCCTCTTGGGACTTCGGTTTTTTTCCCTTCTTCTCTTCTGGACTTGTTCCGAACACCAGAACATCAGAACCCCACCGGGGACCTTCCACCGGCCTGGAGGGGGGCCCCCCACGCCGACCCAGCTCCGAGGAGGAGGCGAGAGACCACACCCACAGAAGGACTCTAAAATCTTTCAGGTTTTCTCTCCAGAGCGAGATATTTTATTAGTTAGCATTATTAGTATTGTTTTCCTGTGTGTTTGTTAAATAAATAGTTTTATTTTCTCCTTCACTTTCCTCTGAGGAAAATTTGTTTTTTCCCCTACCCAGTTGGGGGGAGGGGTGGTTTGTAAACTGCCTTCCTTTGAGGAGACATTCCTTTTGGACGTTTCCCTGAATTTGGCCTAAACCATTACACCATGAAACATGAAATCATGTGAAACGAAACCAAAACCCACAACACCTGACTTAATAATTAACAAAAGACTTTTCTGATTGAGCGCTAAGGTATTACACAATGATAAGCAGCTTCTAACTAGAACTTCCCAGGTTTCCTTAATGTGCCTTTGTTTCTGATACCAGACAGTTAGATGATTACCCATTTATTAAGTTTTTTGTTGGTGATCTGATGGACCTGCATTTTTTAAGAGCAAACACAACGGGGAGGAGAACAGGTAACTGTCTAATTAACTTTAGCAAGTTCTAATCTTATTTGGGATCACTCCAAAAACCATCTAAATTAATAGAAAGAATTACTGAATTTGGTCATAGCTGAAAAAAGCCTTTTAAATATAAATCTTGACACCACTTTAATTATGGATCTTTTCTAGCACCTCCATGTAAAATAACACTTCTGTAATACGGCTTTGTCAAGAAAGCACTATCTCCTTTTTGATATACAATGGCAAGCAACAATTAACATAATTACTCCCAGTTCTCATTACATAATTATGCAATTTATTGTACAAGTAATTAAAATATTGCAATTTAATAAATTGGAGATGCAAAACATATCTAATTTATATGCATAACTGCACTAGAGTTTTATTGCCCTTGTAGTTAGGTAAATTTTACTACAAATTACAATAGGTTTAGTTGTTCATGTAGACGTTACTCACAACACTGTCAAATGTCCCAAATATTATTTACCCTGAGCAATCAGAAGACTATTTTAGAGAACCTTATGTATAACAGCTATTTAAAATTCCTCCAAAAGTTAGTCTGAGAGTTATGTATAAATTAATACAGAGTTCCAATACCCACTGTTACATTTAAGCTGTTTCTACACATAAATTATTTGTATTGCAGCTCCTTGTTTGGTGTAATTTATGGTTTTCAACTTGTCTATTCTGCAGTGTTTCATCTTGTGTAAGATAATTTATATTTCACTGCATCTAGGGTGGTCTTCAACTGCAATATCTTTCATAGAATATTAACCTCAGAAGTGGTAGTGTGAAAAAATTTTAGTTTACCTAGTCTAATGTCTCTGATCAATATGACCAATCCTAATAAGTTTTAAAATAGTATGTTCTTCTGTATACTGATGCATAGTCAAATTACAAGATTAATTTAGCGGACTCTTGTGTTCAACTCATTAGATTTTAGATTCAATATGAATTTTTCTTTGCTTTATATGTATTGGAATTAGCTAATTATTCTTCTTGAATGAGGACATATTCAATCTTTATTGCCCTTATTGAGTTCACTTTCCCAAATGAAAGCGGACAGCAATTTAACTTATTTAATAAATGTACAGGATTTGTAAGCATTCTGGACAATGCCATTTACAATTTAAACAACCAAATTACTTTTTGACTGCCAGAATTTGCACACTCGTTAGACCACTAGTCTATTTTTTTATTGACCTCTCGTCTGCAATGTATGGGATCAGATCTATAAAGAAAAATTTTACAATACAGTAGTATTCAGTACTGTGTCTAGAAAAACGATCATCTCTAAATCAGTCTTGTCTTCGCCATCACCCAACACTTCAAAAACTTTTTTACTGTTCTCAGATTTAGTTATTTTGTATTTACTTCAAACAATTTGATGAAAAAGAAACTTGGAATCAATCTCAGCAAAAATACATAAAGTAAAAA
>VXAZ01005854.1:0-101197 GCA_013399875.1 Gymnorhina tibicen
CGTGTGGCAGCGGCCGTGGGCTCAGCGAGCACCGGGGCCAGCGCCAGCGCCGGCCCGGCCTCCGGCACTGAGCATGCCCGGCCTGCGGGAGCGGCCGCCTCGCCCCGGGCCCGGAGCCGCCGCTGGGACTGCCCGCACGGGCCGGGAGAGCGCCGCGCTTGCGACGGTCCGATGATAACCTGCCGGGTGCCGGGGTACGCTGCACACCTGGCCCAGGCGATGCACACCTGGCTCAGGGCATTCACGATACGTTGTTAAGATTGGTAGACCAAGCAAGATCGCCGACTATTACACAGCCTCCAGCAAGTTGCAGGACTCATGAAACAGAGACACAAAGGCTTAACGACAACGTTGTCACAAGAATTAATAGCTGTAAACTGGCTAGGAGTAAATTCAAGCTGGACATGAGGAAGAGGTGATACGATCAGTGCATTTGGCACAAGTTCCTATCCACAGGGCAGGAAAGTGAGGAAGGAGATGAAGTGTGAGCTGAGGATCACTTCCAAACATAGTAAGAGACAGACCACCTGTTGCTTGAAGAGAAATAACAGTAATTATATCTTAAAAGCACTAGTTTAACTAAGCTATCAGTATTCTATCTAGTCACCAGTTACAGTATAAAGATGCTTAAAAAGAACATTTCAGAACAAATGTTGCTATGTACCTAACTTTAGAATCTCACATTCTACATGACAGGAAAAAAGCAGAACTACTTTCTCACCACAAGATTAGGAAACTTAAAAGCTATTTAGCAGCCACAAAGAAAAACAGCATGTTCCTTTGCTGAAGCCTATTTTGACAATATATTTTGTGTGGCATATATTATGGCTGTTGAAAAATCCCTAAGAACTACCTTGATCTTTTCCTGTCTGCCTCCAGAAAAAGACATAAACATAAATCCTTTCCACAGATACTGCCTCTTGGGCAGCCTTACCCCCACCTCCACAATAAAAAAAAAAAAAAAAGAGGAAGAGCCCTTTCAAGTCATCATGAGTTTACAAAAGGATAATAACAAAAATAGGATATATGCAAAGTATGACACGCAAATAGAGTGAATAAGAGAAACTTGTAGAGAAAGATTAAAATTGTGGCAAGAGAATAAAGCATTCATTTTTGTGGCTAGAAATGCAGTCAGCTATGTTCAGGAGACAAAACAGTTCTTACTCCAACTACTTGCTCTTTCCAGTCTAGACTCTTAACTCTACAGCTTCCAACTACTTTCAAAACCCAATCCTCCTCTCATTAATAATCACATATGAGTAATCCAACAAAGCTTATGGAGTGAGATTTCCACAGAGTCAGTGTGCGCAGAAGGCTGAAGTGTGGGAAGTAGCAGTGATGCATGACTCCAGTAATGAAACATGGCTATGAACTTCCTTACTTATGCACCGCTCATTATTGCCAAAATAAACTTGTTGATAGAACGTGTTTGTTAATTCTTCACATATTCTTAGTAACCTATCATTGTGGTTTGACACCAGCCAGCAACACAGCCCCACACATCCTGTCATTCACTCCCTCCCAGTGGGACTGGGCGAAGAATCAGAAGAGTAAAAGTTAGAAAACCTATGAATTGAGATAAAGACAGTTTAACTGGTGAAGGAAGAGCTATGCACACAAGCAAAGCAAAACAAGGAATTTCTTCACCAGTTTCCATGGGCAGGCAGGTGTTCAGCAATCTCCAGGAAAGCAGGGCTCCATCACATGTAACCATTACTTGGGAAGACAATGCCATCACTCCAAATGTCCCCCACTTTCTTCTCCTTCCCCCAGCTCTACATATGGTGAGTAGGACACCGTACAGTATGGGATATCCCTGTGATCAGTTGGGGTCAGATAAATCCCCTCCCAGCTCCTTGTGCATCCCCAGCCTCCTCACTGCTGCAGTGGGCTGAGAAGCAGAAAAGGCCTTGGCTCTGTGCAAGCCCTGCTCAGCAGTAACTAAAACATCCCTGTGTTATCAACACTATTTACAGCACAAATCCAAAACACAGCCCCATACCAGCCACTGTGAAGACAAATAATGCTACCCCAGCCAAAACCAGTACAGCTACAAATACTTGGTAACCTTTTGAACCAGGACATGTTACCAGCCTATTACAACAGTTTATCAAGTCTAACAAAAATATATATTTTTTAAAAGCATACAAGCCTTTCTGCCTTACGTCACATCTGCAACAACTTTAATAAAATGTATTTTTTTTTTTTATATCCCAAATTGTATGGAGAATTCAAGGCTTAAAGCACTAGTTCTCTATAAATACTAGACACAGAGTCAAATTCATGGCTTATGTGCACAAGGTAAAAACATATTCAGGACAATTGCTTTAAGAGTGGCTTCCTCCTTGGATATCCAGGACATTAGGGAAAGCTCAGCACATATAGGAATACATATTCCTTATTATTGCTCTGTATAGTTGTAGAGATCTTAGAAAGACTTTTGCATTGCAATCAAGAAATCCTTAGTGCATATTTACATCATATTAATATTTTTTCTGTCAGCAGCTGCACAATGCTATTGGGAAATAGTTTAAAATTACTCTAATGGGACCACATGATAACCACATCCTTTGAGCATCTAATGCAAAATCTGTGGAAGGCAACAGAAACCAGCAAGCTGTTTTGTTCAGTTATCATGCAGCAAGGCCTTAATTCATTTCAAATTGGTAGTGAAATACCATAGCTTGTCCTCTTTCTGAGACTCCAGAACGGTCTCTTCATAATTTCTCCAAGTGTTTGAAACTTGACATAGACATCTCTTGCACATGGGTGGCTCTTCTTTGCTACATCTGGAGGCACTTGGAAATACACACCTCTCCCCTCTGGGCTGGTGAGCAAGACTTCTGTGGATATAGAACAAGAAGACTTCCAGCTTGATTTCCCACAAGACTGAGAAATCATTTCTGTTTTGCAAGGAAAATGAGATAATTTATCCTATGACATTTATTTATTGCACATGCCTGTGTTTTGTATTTCTAGAGACAGATGTCAGATNTTTTCCTTGTTTTGCAAGGAAAATGAGATAATTTATCCTATGACATTTATTTATTGCACATGCCTGTGTTTTGTATTTCTAGAGACAGATGTCAGATGAAAGTACGTTTTTGCAAGGATTGTTCAGAACAGAAATCCAGAACTGATTGTTCAGTTTAGCAGTGTCGTGGACCTCTCTTGGGAGTTTGCAATACCTGATACTTTCATCTGCTTACATGGCTGCCTCACTGTGCCACTGTCTGTACTGCTCATTACGCAGTTCCTTAGTCTCCACAGTTAAAAATATTGCACTTAAACTACCCTTGAAGTCTGACATTTTGAAGAAAATATGGGTTGTGGTTGCCAGGGTGAGCTAAAGGGAAAGGTAAAGGTTACCAGAGCAAGAGACGAGGAGAGAAATAGATAATGGGGAAAAGGAGAAGGAAGAGGGTGGCTGAGACAAGAGTGAACCATTAGAGCCTCACTGCAGTACTGCTCTTCTGAAAAAGCCCCCAAGTTCAGTTCCCATTTTGATCAGAGTGGAAAAAAGAGGAAGGCTGCCAGCCTGGAAAGGAAGACAGTCAGGGAGAGTCAAGGAACTGAATGGCAAGCACAAAGGGTAGTAGCTATAACCAAAGGATTTTTAAATATATGCAGCAAGAGTCCAAATGGATCACTCAGAACAGCAGGCTGGGGAGAATCAAAATTCTTGAATGTCATGTGACAGTAGCTTGTCTTCCTCTCCCCAAATCCAAGTTTATAGGTAGCATGTTATGCTGTTTATAATATAACCAAATTTCGAGAGGACCAAGTTCCTCTGCTGGGGCTGGCTGCTCAGTGAAGCTGCAGGTCAGTGTCTGCACTGACACCACCTCAGCCCTTTAGAACCCAGGTAGGCTCTTGCCCTGCATCTGGCAGCTCCTCATTTTCTAGCACTCTGGTTACACCACTCACCCAACCTCAAGTGCACTAGAAGTACTGAAATACTTTTAGCACAGGACTGCAGTCCTTGGCTTAAACATGTCATTCCCCATGGCTGTATGACAGCATTTGAACTACAGGGTGCTCAATGAACATAACTGCAAGGGAAAATGCAGAGCATAAGAAACTAGCTACTCCTTTCTAGGAATATGGACAGAAAGGTGGAGCAGGTGGAGTAGTGCCAATAGCATGCAGAACACCTACATGAATGCTGAGCTCACACCGTGCAGTGAAGCAGACCTTCCAACAGGATCACACACTTGCATTAGTTATTACACACAAATAACACACTCTTACTACGCTATACCAAAATTTCCACACAGAGTTCAGTGCCAGTGAAAACCTCCTCTCTATACATACATAACTTTTATCATAGCACAGCTTTGTTTTCGTGCAACTGTGCAAGGAAGACTGCTTTTGAATGTTCAGCTACTAGAATATTAGACTATACTTTGACTGCTATTACCATTTTTGCTGTAATACAAAGCTTTCATACTTTGTGTACTTCTAATGTGCATACTTCCCTCTCCCATGCTGAATGCATACAGTACTTCCTAGAGATACTGATGTGTTTTAGGCTGCATACAGACTTCTTATCCTTTCAAGACCTTTAGAGGAGATAATGGTATATTGTTCCACTCAGTACAAAAACTACTCTATAGATTAGATGTCTTTGGGGCTTTTCAAGGGCACAAGAAGATTAAGTGATGGGTGGATATAAGGAAAAACATTCTCCCCTGAAGAGATGGGAAAAAAGTGGGCAGTATAATTTGTGTGTGCTTGCATGCTTTCTGGGGTCTGAGCAGAATAAAGGAAATTATATGTTCGCACTTCTTGTGGACGAAGGAAGGAAGAAGTCAGGACCACATGACTCACAGGAGCTGCTAAATTAGAATATCTGTGTTGGGACTGCAGTGGTTGCAACCCACTGGGGTTTTGCCACAAGAGTTGCAGTTCAGAGTTTCAAGCAATATACGGCAGCACTGGAGGTGCCAAACACACCTCAGAGGCTGCCCTCGTTAGCAGTGGGCAGTGTCGTTCCTACCCACTTTGTCCTTGGTAGCTCAGCTTGCAGGGAGAGGAGAGCCTCCGTACTGCACTTCTCTCTCCATGACTTTCTCAGAGGTTGGTTTCTGCCCCTTCTAGATCTCTGTAATGTAAATGCACTGACTGCCTCAGAGCTGACATGAGCTGTGTCTCACAGCTGGAGCCTGGAAGTGCCGCAGCCCCCAGCCAGGCTCCGAAAGGCTGTGCTGCCTGAGCTGCAGGCATGTGGGGCAGCTCCGAGACAGCTGAGTAGGTAGGTTCCACTTTCCCTCTCTGTCCTCCCCTGCCCTGCCCAGCTCTGGTGAGTCGCTTTGTGCACAGCGTCTTCCCTGCCTGGATTTAGCCTACATCCTGCTGCTTGGCAACACCAGGAAGACCAAGGAGGAACATATTGTGGAAAAGGTGGCTGACAATGCTGGCAACAAATGTGTTTGATTGCATTAGCCACAGACCGTGGCTATTGATATTTGTTACCTATTTCTCTTATATTTTGTCACTATGTAGTTTTTACAAAGATGGTGATGTGCAGCATCCCCAACAGTCAAGTCATCCAGTTTGAAGCAGCTGGGATGGACAAAGCCCCGTGTCAGACCGACAGCACCCAAACAAGGAACACGTTTCAACGCGGTGGCTGCGATGACCTCTCCATCAGCTGAGTCACCCACGTGTGTGTGAGCCCCTGGCAGGAACAGGGGTGACCACTCGCACTTGTGAGGTTTCCGAGCTGCAGCTCAGTGCTGTGACCCGCTGGCAGAGGGGGGAATTAAGGTGTGTTCCCCATGCTCCCCGTGTCTTGGCCATCAGCGACAGAGGGACAGTACCAGGTGAGGCCAGCCTGCTTTGGCAGCACCAGGTGTACTTCCTGCCCTAGGGAAGCAGCGCAGGTAACCTCGGGCCGGTGGCGCAGCCCCAGGTGACCCCTGTCCAGCTGTCGCAGTTGGTTTTACCCCCGGAGGCTGCTCCCCCAAATCAAATGGATGCTTTAAGCACTTAAAAGTGGTTTTTCCATTAAAAGAACAATGTTCCTTTCTAAGGAACCTCTTGGGTGATAGTTTTCCTTCGGAGACTTAATTTTGCACCACTCTTTCCCTGGAAAATAACAAACCGACTTTCTTGCGAAGCTTTATTTAATCCTGATTGAATATCCTCCTGTGGCTGCAGGCTGGGGCCAAGTCATTGGTAACAGCAGAGGTATAAAGCCAATTTGCAGTTGTTGCTTATAGCGATTCACCTTCATCCTTTAATTTCTGTTTCAAACCACTTCCCAATTCTTGGCTCCAAAAGTACGCAAATCTCCCTCTCCCTCCCTCTCCCATGGACTGTTTGCGAGCACGCTGAAGATCCGGCACCGCGGCGGGCAGCCCCGGCGCGCGCGCGCAGGCGCGCGGGCTGGGGTCCTGTCGCGGTATAAGAGGCGCGCGGCGGCGGGCACGCCCCCTCTCTGTGCAGTGGCGCGCGGCGGTGCCGGGTGAGTGTCCGCGATGGCGCTGGGGCCCGGCCGGGCGGGATCCCCCCGGCCCTCGGGGCATCGCGGCGGGAGCGGGCCGGGCGGGGGCCCCGGGGCGGCCGGCGCCGCTCACCGGGGCGGCCTGTGTCTGTATTTGCAGCAGGAACCCGGGCGGGGACCGCACCCACCGAGAGCGCCATGGCCGAGGAAGGGTGAGCAGGGCCGGGGCCGTCGGGGGCGGCGGGCGGAGGGGCCGGGTCGCTGCGTTGCGCGTTGGGTTTGGGAGCTCGGGCTGTGCCGTGTGCGCAGGCACCGGCGCGGAGCTGCTGCGTGCTTCCTGCAGGCTGGGAGATGGGCGCGGGGTCCTCCTGACAGGGCCTCTGGGCGCATGGCGTCCTCGTGTCCCTTAAAGGATCATGGAGGCAGCATGGCCCGGTGGCTCTCCAGGAGGATTTAATGCCTTAGCTTCTTTCAAGTTCATCCTTTGTCAGTAGTCCTTTAGCTTACTTTTTTAACTGGCTTTTTTTCTGTAGTATTTAATGGCCGGATGCTTGCAGGTGAACGGGAAGCTTTTGCTTTTAGTTATAAGATGTTGGCGGGATCAGAACATTGTGTCTTCTCTTTAGCATTACTGCTGGAGGTGTAATGGATGTTAACACCGCTCTGCAAGAAGTGCTGAAGACCGCACTTATCCATGATGGCCTTGCTCGCGGTATCCGTGAAGCAGCCAAAGCCTTGGACAAGTAAGTGTGGTGTCACCGGTTTCTCTACTGTGAATAGTAAAACTGGGTGAGACCTTGTGATGAGGTATGTTGAACACCTGCAGCGGCCATTTTGTCCAGGTGTTCAGTTTAAAACTTAAAACTAGTTTCCTGCCAGTACTTTTTGTCTTTTATAACCTCTGTTTTGGGGTCTTCAAGTGGGATCTTAAAATACAGACGTTAAACTTGATGATTCAAGAACAACAGCACCTGGCGTATTAGGTTCTGTCATTTTGTGGCTCCAGTGCCATTGAGTGTTCGTGTGGGTGTATGGGTTTTGTGAAGAAAATGGAATGGTGCTTGCTATATGTAGCTGTGAAAATCTGGGGCTCAAGAACCTTATGTTTTAAGAGATACAAATTCTCCTCAAAACTTGGTAAAATTTGAATCAGGTTAATATGTATTTCAGACTTTAACTGGAAAAGTTGATTTCATTTTTATGAAAAAGCCTTAAATTCATAGCTTTCTTGTATTTTTTTTTGTATGTTGCAACAGTAAGTAATTGTCAAGGTGCAATATCAAAACAGTCTTGAACTTCCTATGTGTTAGTCATGGGGTAATCAGTTATGGTCTTTCATAGGGAAAAATATATCTGTATATATATAGGCGTACATACACACCTCTGTGTGTCCATGTGCAAATCCATACTTCCCTTGCAAGAAAAAGCTACTTAAATGTAAAGCTGCAGTGTTTGGGTGATGACTTCAGTTAGTCGGATACCCCTGCACTCGTCCTATGAGTGATAACTGCTGTCTGACAAACCTGTATGCAGAAACCTCTGGGACAAGGCACTAAACAAGGGCAGAGAAATACAACTTCGGTGTCTGACAACCAGTTTGTATGAGTTCTTCTGAGTTCAGCTACAGCTTCATAAGCTGTGTGTTAAAAAGGATGATGTATGTATGAGGTTGTGTGTGTGTTATGTTCTTGCTTGAAAACGTCTCTGGCATTCTGGTGACACTCCTGATAAAGAAGGTCTTTTTAGGGAAAACTGACTTTGTTTGCAGAGGTCACATTGCATTAGGTTAAGCATAGAAGACCTACTCAGCTCTCTCTGTTGTCAGGTATCCCTTTGGTATCTTAACATTGTACCACAGTATACAAAGATCCTAATTAGAATTGGGGCCCTGTCATAAGAGCTTCTTTGAACGTAAGTAGAAAAGATTGTTCTGAAGAATTTACAACACCTTGACATGGAAATGCAAGCTTTTAGTAATTACAGTTCTAATAAAATACTGTAACCTGTGGTAAATGAGAAAAAGCAGCTTGTAACTTGGTTGCTTTGTAGCAATGATGAGTTCTGTAGGGGACCTTGTGTTTATCCAGTCATTAGACCTTCCAATGGCTGAGGATTTATTTAGTGGGATTTTTAGAAGCTTTCAAAATGGGAATAGAATCTGAGGATAAAGCTAACAATGTATGAATAACCTGTTACATATATATGACAAACATAAAAAGTGACAAATCACATTAAAAGTATATTTAGTATTTCAAAAGCTTGTGGTGTTGCATAACCAAAAATTAAAACTTAGGAAGTGGTTCTCTAGAAATGCATGTGCTGAATTCATTTATTTTTGGTTTTGTAGCATCTGAAGTAACACCTGTTAGTTCTCATTTTGTTTCAGACGCCAAGCCCATCTCTGTGTTCTGGCTTCAAATTGTGATGAACCCACATACGTAAAATTAGTTGAAGCACTCTGTGCAGAACATCAGATCAACCTAATAAAGGTGAGTGGCAACTTAAGACACAAGTTTGGGACAGTTATGCTTGTTTCAGTATGTGGAGAGCTGAACCTTTAGAACACTGCTGTAATTCTGTGTATGGCTTACCTAGGCAGAATTTCCCTTAGCAGCAGATTGTTATAGTTCTGTGTGATTGCCATTTTGCCACAGTAAAAACCTGTGGACATAAATTGCACGGGGTGTAGATAGGTTATTTTGCACAGTTGAAGTGAATTCTGGTGTCCTGTATAATAAGAAACAGAATTGTTGCTGGGAGTGTGGGAGGAGGGTACCTGTGACTCCAGGGAGGCTCAGGCTGTACGATGATGATACTTTGGCTCCCTCTGCTGATGCCTGTGAGGAAAGCAGCCATCCGTTACCCAATGCTTCTGACAGTACAGCAGCTGCTGGGCTGGACCCTGGTACGCCAGAAATGGCAAGTTCTAATGTGATGTGGTGCCCCGCACAGGTTGATGACAACAAGAAGCTGGGCGAATGGGTGGGGCTCTGCAAGATCGACAGAGAAGGAAAGCCTCGCAAAGTGGTGGGCTGCAGTTGTGTGGTTGTCAAAGTAAGATTGCTAATTATGGCTTATTTCTTGACTTCTGAAAATAAGTAGGAAAACAAAGGTTGCTTTAGAAAAGGAACTGTTAAATACAGCTCCTGAATTTATTTTTTTAAACAGTTGCTTTATATTGTTGATAGTAAATGTAAGCTACTTTCGTGTTTTATATTCTGTTTCATGCTTATATACTCACACACATTTTGTGAGTTAATGGTTGTGTCCTCAAAGTATCTATGCCTACCTGCCAGTAATCATTAAAGCAAAGGCCTGCCCAGAGGATAGGAAGCTTTGCTTCAGAAAAAAATGCCAGTTCAGCATGTCTGCTCAACTTGAAAATGTTTTGCGGAGCTTATTTCACAATACACTGGCAAAGTGAAGCCACAGTACGAGCCTTGAAGACTTAGTAGTCTCTGAGGTCCCAAGAGATGGCTACATCTTCACAATCAAGACTAGTGTCTTCTGCATGCATTTTCATAATTATACTACTTTTTCTCATACTTTACTTGAGTTTCTTTAAACAGAAAAGATTTTGTTTGCATCCCTGTCAATGGGTGTTACATTTGAATGAAATAGAACAGTACTTAATGAGAACAGTCTTATTAAAGAACAAGGAAAAACTGGCAGATTGCTTGAGCTTACTTGTGTGGAATTTTGGAAATTCCTTGTGATAAAGTTTCAGAACCCCATTTGTCCTTGTAAAAAAAAGTTTGTAAAATTTAGGATGGGTCTATATTTTAATAATGGGTTATTTTGTATTGCAGGACTATGGCAAGGAATCTCAGGCCAAAGATGTCATTGAAGAGTACTTCAAGTGCAAGAAATGAATGACAAATAAATTTTGAACCAGTCTAGTCTAAGTGTGATTAATGATTTGGTGTCTGTGGAACAGTTCTTTTGAGTTGCAAAGGATAGCATCAGAAGATGCAAGAATTTAGCAAATGTTGGTGTAGTTTATTAGTATTTCAATTCTGTCAGTTTACTAAAAATATTGTGGGGATCCCTGCCATTCCTATTTTAGGGTAATTCTGTTTCCTGTACCTACCCCAGAAGGTATCAGCTAGAACATGGCACAGACTGAAGTTGGAATAATGCAGACAATTGATTACTGTCATTGCTTGGTAGTGCTTTGGTCTGTATTTTTAGGATTCTGAGTAACTTTTCTGAAGTATTGCTGCATCTAGCATAAGAATTTGGCTCCCTCTGCTGAGACAAGTATGGCCTTAACTGTTACCCAAGTCTTCTGAGATGTTGCAGGATTTCTATAAATGCTTTCTTAATTTATTCAGGGAACTTAATGGATACAAGATGTATTTTACTTGTTCCTCTGTCTCAAACTGTGAGTGATAGCATCTTCTAACTAGTATTGTCATGCACTTGTAGATCTGATTCTGTAGTTTTTGGTAGATGGGGTAGCCAAGTAGTTGAGTTCTCACTTGCTCAGAGGAGGCAGTGTTGAACTCCTAACTTGCCCAGTGTCTTGGTTTCTGTAGTAGTTAATTGATGTTCAGAACTTGTGTTTTTGTCGGTTTTTTGGAAACAAGGGATTTAGACTAGAAGGAATGGTTCGTTTCTCTCCCACAAGTTGTTATATATATCTTAAATTTTCTGCAGAGTACCTCTTAAGTGAGTCATAAGGAATTGCTCTATTGTGCTGTTGTGTAAGATATGAATGTGAATATGTGGGGCTGAGCACCTGTGGCTGAGGAGATGGGAATGTTTATCTGTTTTCAGGCACTTCAACTTTAAATTTTCATTATGGATTGTAACCCCTCTTTTGATATCCCTAGTCATAAGTGTAAGAGTGAAGGCAGGCCTCTTTTCCAGCTGGACTCAGATGCACTTTTCTTACAGTACTTCTTTAGGTTCTTAAAGGGTCTCTTAGTTTTGGCCCTGTCCCAGCTTTACAGTAGCTAGATGTGGGTGACTTGGGTTGTTGGAGAGGTTTCTGTAGTAACATAGGTGTACTCAGTGAAGTCACCTGTTTCAAGTCTGCAAGGTCTGTATCCTTTTGCTAAACTTTTTGCGTGTTCAATCTCGTCTCTCAGGTAGTTTTTGCAGCTAACGTTGAGCTAGTACTGCAAATTAAGAGAATTTAGCACAAATGTACAAATGTTTCATGAATGCTGGATCTATAGTTGGTTGAATGTTGAAATTTAAGGAGTAATCTCTAGAGAGGGGCCTTAGTTGCAGATCTTATTTCATTAAATTATTAGAGGCTTCTCAATACTAAGAATAGGGACAATTTTAAGAAAATTTCTTGGCTAGAGTTCAAAGACAAATAATGAAAGAACTTTTTCAGGTGAGTTTGGTTAATAATTTTGAGTATATGATTCATATACAGAAGCACACCAAAGCAAGCTTCATCTTCTGTCCAGTCTTCAAAACTGCATCTTCCAAGGATTTTTAGATAAAATAGTTTTGCAATTTGCTCTTCATATTTTTATAAAGCTTGTATCTACATTGTGTAGAAAGAATTGTCTGAAGTTGTGGTAGCGGTCTCATAGTGAAGCTCAGTACTTTTAATTCAGTGGCATGTGTGTTGCTGAGGTTGAAATTTGTTCACCTGAAAATGCCTCAACTAGAACATTTTACCTGTTTAGAGTAGTCTTAATTCCTTGCATCTCTGGATGCAGTGTAATTGTGCAATTCAATAAGCCTCTCCCAAGTAGTTGGTAAAAACAGTCAAGCAAACAGCTTTTTGAAATGCTTGGCTTTTTGGCAAAAATATATGGCTTTTCACTGTTATTTTTGACAAAAAAATGACCTAGGAGAATGGAGAAAGGCACATCTTTCTCACACACCTACTATTCATGTCTTGTGATGTGAAGCACTTCATACCAACACATAGGGGACTATTTTATGATTTGCTATTGAAAAAATAAGTATATTGATGGAAGGAGTGTACATGTTCTGGTGAATTGTAATTCTGAGATTATGATCTTGGTGTAAAAGACAAGGAACTGCCACTGAAATTGATGAGTAAACGGCCAATAGCCTTTAGTAAAAATTCTGAAGAAAGTGTCTGGCTTTTAGTATTTTACTTCCTTAGAGCATGCGGAAGGCTCTATGCCTACTGTCTTTATTGCCTGAGGTAGTTAATTTTTCATTTCCCCAACATTTATGGAGAAATCTGATTCAAAATATGCATTTTGGTACCATCACTGGGTTTCCTATCCAGCTCTTAGCACTCTGGAGAAGCACAATATGCTGGTTAAACAAAAAGGTGTACTGTGAACATTCACGTGAAGTTCACTTTTGGGGCCCTCAGAAAACAGACCTTAAAGCACTGGAGTGTGTCCAAAGGATGGCAAATCTTGTGAAGGGTCTGGAGCTGCTGAGGAAGCTGGGGTTGTTTGGCCTGGAGGAGGCTCGGGAGACCTTGTTGCTCTGCAACCATCTGAAAGGAGGTTGCAATGAGGTGGGGGTCTTTTCTCCGAAGTAGCAAGTTACAGGTAAAGAGAAAATGGCCAGGGAGGTTTAGACTGGGTATTAAGTATGGTTAGGAATTGGAACAGGCTGCACAGGGAAGTGGTGGAATCACCAGTCCTGGAGGCAGTTGAAAGACTTCTAGCTGTAACACTTAAGAACATGGTTTAGTGGTGGGCTTGGCAGTGTTTGGTTTGCAGTTGGACTCCTTGATCTTTTCCAGCCTAATTTATTCCATTATTTAATTCACGCATGTTAAGTTTGTAAGTAAATTGAGATGAATCCAGCTCATGCAAACTATTTAGGTTTAAAAAAATACTCATTTAACACATTTTAACTACGTGTGAAAAAAATAACATCAAAATATTTTTTGTGCTTGATTTGTACCAGTGGAATGGCAGCGTTGGCGGTAGCTGGGTTATTATATTTCCTCTGAATTTCTATGGAGTATGACCAGTTAACTCCTAGGAAAAGGGGTTCAAGTAAGTAGAGCTGTAGTTTACAAGCAAGTTCGTAAGGCAGTGTTTCTTTTGCTGCAGTGGAATGATACCCCATTAAACGTTCAGTAAACGTGCAGTAAACATTCAGGAATGTTTCTTATTTTTTTTTAATGTCATTTTACATAGCAATGAATATTAATACTAGGGAAACTTACCATTTTACATAGCAATGAATATTAATACTAGGGAATGACATCTTTTCATGCCAAGTTATTATCATTGGAATAGAATCAACTCTTCCTAAATATTTTTTGTCAGAAGGAATTAGGTTGAAATCTAAATTTTCTTATCAAAATGCTGAGGCATCAAATTAGGGCTTTTCCAGGGAATGAAGCATTACAGGAACTGACCTTGGAACCTATGCAGGGTAAGCATTGGAGAACTGATAAATATGCTTTAGGCTTTTTACTTAAGATTATCTCTAGTGTTTGATTTATTTTCAAAAATTTCCTGAGAACCAAATTCCACCCAAGCCTTTTGATTCACCTCGTTATTTGGTAAAAAGTTTATTTTATTTTTAAATTGGCTGAGGCAAAGGAGTGACTACTAGTTCTTCACACTGCATCACTTAGCAAATGCTTCTCTGAGGCCTCTGCTTTGTAGACTAAAGAGATCCAATACCTTCATGCTTTCTTGATCAAGGGTGTTTTTGTTTAGCTGTAGAAGACTTACTGATTTTGATATGTCCTGCAGGATTTTAGATAAGATTTTGGAGGTGTAGGCTTTGGGATTCTACTTGAGGTTGCAACCCCCCTGCCCAAAAGATACGTGACTGGTCTCCAGAATGGATGTGGTTAGACAGCACTAAACATGGGAATGGAAATTAGAGACTTCGGAGTTAGTGTTCCAGGACTGACCTTGACTTTTCCTCTGTTGTTGATCATATTTAATGTCACTTGCATGTTTTCCTTTTGAAAGTGGGGAAAATACAGAATGGTTTGCTCAATGATGTATGTTTTGTGGCTTTTGGTTAGCAAAAGCATCAGAATTAATTTTTTTTTCTGAAATAAAATAGCAGGCTTGGGTGGTTTTGTATGGAAGGGTAGTTGTTTTCAGGCCTAAATTATGTTTCCCCATGATGTAGAAAGCTAATGAAGTGCTTTGAAGAAATTCTGGTAAGTCATTGTGAAGGTGTCAAGTACAGACTTCCAGAGAGCATTGGAGAACATCCTATGTGGTAATTTAAAAAAAAGTCTTGAAAACATTTAAGCTCATTTTGTTTTGGAACCATCTGTGTGTCATCTGGGCCCCTACTGGTTTTCTGTCTGTCACGTATTTCGCTGTAGGTCACAAAAGCTTGAGTATATGAACAGCATCAGCAGCAGCACGTTTGCACAGCTCCTGCTTTGATGGAGTCATGGGCCTTACTGTGTCTCCTGTAGGGGATTTGGTTATACCTGACCCTGCTCTTTCCCGTGACAGTGCATGTTTTATTGTTTCAGCCCCTTGGAGTCTGGGATAATGGCACAGCTACTCTGTGCCAGTTCTTGTTAAAAGGGGGTGTGTGTGCTTCTAATGTGTGAGCCTGAGAGCTCACTTGAAGGTAATTTTGTTTTAGGACAGCTCACTCGCAGCAGGGTCCTGTTGTAAGGTGCTGGTGTGTTTTGCAGTAGCACGAGTGTCGGGGAATCAGGGCTTGTCAGCAGCAAATCTCCACACTGCACAAGCACTTTGGGCTTCAGCCATTAATTTGGAGAGCATTGTTTACTTTGCTTTGCCAAGAGAAGAGTATATCTTCCTGTCTTATTCAATACATTAAATACTTTATGAAGGGTGAGAACGAATCCCACATATGGAAAAAATATATTTAATATTAAACCACACAATATCCTGTAAAAAATTAGGCATAGGCCCCAATATTTTCTGTTTAATAACATTTCTGGTTTAGAACTGCCTCTACCTGTCTGGTTTTGTTCCTTGTATGTTTTGGAAAACCTGGCTATGCCAGCTGCAAGCAATTGTTCCTCATGTGTCTGTGTTCCTGGAGCTGGTGCAAGCATTGTCCCTGAAACCCGCTCCCTTTCCTGGAGACTTTGCAAAGGTCCTTCATCCAGAGATGTGAAGGAACTCTGAACATACATCTGTTTGTCAGCCTTGAAGAACTCTTCTGGAGATGATGTGTTTGGGATGTGAAGCCTTAGTAAGATTTGTAATTTGTATTAGACTGTTGCCTGGAAAATAGAACAGATCTTCCCAAACAGTGTTAGAGTGATAATATAAAAGCGAACCTCTACTTGAAAGCTTTCATGTATACAATATGGTGAAAACTGCACGTGGTACAGTAATTCTACAATTTTTATAAGGTTAGTGGATTAGTATACCTATCATATTATCCAAATAAAAGGTTAGTTGGTTAGGTGGTAATTCCTGGGGTCCTGCCCCACTGGAAGCAGCCCAGAGGCTTCTTTGCCCCACTTCTGTTATGTCTAGTCCAGATTCTGGTTGGAAAACAGAACATCCTTGTAGTTGGTTCTGTTCTTGGAATAAGGCTAAACAATATTTTAGGAATGTGGTTAGAAGGTTAGCTTATTGTTCTTAAATGTAGGGAAAGAGGATAGGAAAAGTACTGGGAGCTACAGCCTTGCATTAGCAATATACAAAGCTACAAATATATGAAAAATATAAAAAGCTAAAAATCTCAGGCAACAAGACCATTGAACCAGATAGCGGATGTTAGGTGAGCACAGATGTGGTTTGGGTTTTTTTAGCCTTAAGGAAAGCAGAAGTAATGACAAATTATTTTTTCAGTGGTTTTACACTTTTAAGTAAATACACCGAAATGTTTTCAGCCATTGGTCAGCAGGCAAATGTTTGTTTTGACATTCTCTTTAATAAATTGAGCAGATGGAGTGGTTAGTATGTGTCATACGTAATGATCCCACATGCATTCATAATTTTTTGGTGCCTTGGCATTATTTTTGTATGAAACTCCACTACAAAAAGCTCTAAGTGCACGTCAACTGCTTCATGTACCTGATCTACTCTAAATTATGATACAATCTTTTATGGACGTAAATCATTATACAAATATATGATACAAATATCAGCCATTGGTTACCATGCTTCCTCCTTTTCATTCTGAAAGTGTCCAAGTCATGTTATATTATATGAACTAATGGAAACTAATCTGAAAATCACTTTGTCTTAAGAAGCTTTTACCCTCTTCCAATTCAAAAGCAACTGGGGGGACTTTTTATAGTATGTAAGCAGAAGTATTTAAAATATTTTCACTGAGACCTCTGAGCAACACAATATTACATGAAATGGGGATACTTTAAGTAACAAGTATGCTTTTAAAAAAATTTACGAAGACAATTTGGATTGTACCTGGTGGGTTTGTTTAAAAAATTTCTTTTATTGATATCTAATATTCATACCACTGAAAGATTATTAGGCCCAAAGAAGAGTTATATAAAAATATGTATCTACAAGGGGGAAAATGTTTAGGTACAAATCAACTTAGCTTGTCCTCTAGCTCAGTCAGTGTCAGGAATCTGTTCATCTTTGCTGTAGTCTGACTAAGACTAGTGTCTAAGATAAGGTAAGTTTTCGTCTTTGAAGCAGAGCAGTAGAGTTTGTATGTTGATGTTCTAAAATATACTAATGTGTAAGCAGACAGATACTATTTTCCAAAAGTGATGAAATAGGCATTTATGTAAGTGCCTGGCATGCCAGGTTCCTGCCCTATAAAATTTTACAATCAAGTTGTGAAACTGGAAAAGATTTATTTTATGTGGATGCGCAGAAAAATGTTTATTAAATTACCTGTTTTCATACTAAAAAAAAAAAAAAGTAATTCCAGTGTGTTTTTTTTTCTTCTCACCTGAGTGGTTTGAAGACATTTTCCTCAGAGAAAAAGTTCAAATTCCTGTTAAAATAACCTTTGTATTTCAAGGACAGAAAAAAAGCCGTGACCCCCAAGTAACCTTTTATATTGATTGTATTGTTAGCAGCCAGTGTGTTGGATAACATAATACAGATGCTTCGGACAGGTTTAGGAAGGCAAATGGGGGGGGAGGGAAACAAAAAGGTTTCTAGTTTTAAGACTATGTGTTTAAGGGAATTGAGGTCATGTTTTGTTAGAACCCCTCCACAAAAAAATGAAACACCCTCAGATATCCATATATATAAAAGTGTTCATATGTCAATAGAGCTATGGTATATATTCTTTTTCATCCATTTATTTGAATGGACAAAATTCAAGTAACACCCTTCAGCTTTGCTGTTTTCAGAGCAGCAAAACAGAATGTTTGTCAGCACATGTACAAGAACTGCCTTTACCTGCGTGGAACTTAGCAGCTACTGTACTTGAAAAAAACATGTAAATTCAAATCCTGTTTCTGCAGAGGCTGACTTCCACCCCTCCAAATAAAAATCTTTGCTGGTTCTGACTCTTCCCTCATGGTCATCTACCCTGTTGTTTTAAACTGCGCATGAAGCTTTTAACATTTTCTGTTAAAATCAGCATATCTTGATCCTCTTTTGATCACTGTGAACAGCATCATCATTCTATCTGACCCTCGAGCCCGTATATATGTCCTTTTCAGATGAAAGTTATTGGAAATATATATGCCTCTTCTACTTGTAATTGTGTGAAAACACCCTTAAAACTACTGTTTGGATATGAACTTTGAGTGATTTTGCTTCTATTAAGAAGAGAAGAAAAACTTTCAGCCAAGCTGGCCTGCAACCAAGAACCAGGGCTGAAATTGCAGTGCCTTCCGGATGTCATTATGATGAAACCTGTCATGCCATTATTGACCAAGCTAGTCTGGTTGTGAATGTAGATACTCTTAGCCAGCCCTTCCCATAAGATCCTAATTACATTGTTAAGAAGTTTGCTAAGCTTATTTTACATGTCCTGAAATTTTTGCATGTTCAGTGTCCATCTCAATTATTTATTTTTTTTAACCTTAGTTAAAGCAACTTAATTATTTCTGTGACTCTTGTCAAGGTGTTTAATGGGGGTTTATTTACTACCTTTTTTCCTTTAAACCTTAGCTAACTTCTTATAATATTTTCATTGGGAAGTTTGTGTGTTTCCATTCATGGACTTGTGATGTAATAAGAAAGTGGTGGCAGAGAAGGACCACCAGATGCTGGGTGAAAGGAGAGGATTGGATGTATGGGAAAGAAGAGGCAGACTGGTCAACATGGTTAATAGCAGGTGGAGGCAGAGCAACAATTGCAAGAGGCTAAATCAATGAGACAGAGACAAACTGGTAGTGAGCCTCGAGATGACCCTCTCTCACCCTTGACTTCTTGCTGATAATAATCCATAAAATGTGTAGCAAAGTATAGGGAGAACAACTGTTGAGGGACTGAAGAGTGGAAGAACAAAGATGCATGTGTGCAGACACGTGCATGTGCCATTTTAAAGGTAGATTACAAAGCACAAGATAGTATTAGGGGGAAAAGAAAGTTGCATGTGCTGTCCTGTTCAAGTCTCTTTGCATGTATGTTTTATTTAAACATGCAGTCCTGTGCTGTTGTTTTACAGTTGTCTTAGGAAATTTGAAGGCAAACCAGCAGACCCTAAGAATGATCCAGGGTTCTACTGGGATGAAGCCTGCTGTGTATAAAAAAACCCAAACAAACAAACAACCCCCCACCAAAACAAACCCAAAGAAAGATTATTGTTTTGTGGTTAAAAATAGTGATGACGGTTTGTCTGTGCCACCAAGTTCCTGTGTGGAGGTCAGTAAGTCACTTGGAAGGGTTCATTGACGGAGTGTTTTAATTCCCTGGGTGCACCACCTTGCTAGTGCTTTGTTCTTTAGGAATCATTAATGCTCACACATACGGACATTTTGGTTTAAGCATAGAAAGCTACCAAGGGTGCTTTGTTCATGAAAAATAGAGTTTAGAAGGGTCTCACACTGGGAGGTCTGCGTGGATGGGTGCCTGTATCGTACGAGTTGTAATTTCCCAAAGTGTAGAATGGGGAAATAGTCTCGTTTGGGAGTTCGGGGACCCCAAACCCCGTTTTGCTTGTCCCGGGTACCCGTGCTGGGGCTGGCTTGCCGGTGTCGGGCACATGCCCGGGGACCCGGCGGCGCTTCCCCGGCGAGGCAGGAGGTGGCAGCCGAGCCCCGGCCGGGAGCCCGGGCCGGCGGGAGCAGGTGCCGCGCTGATCCCGGCGGGCTCGCAGCGCAGGAAGCTAACGTGGAACGTGACTCTTTAGTGCCTTTGGATGCTTTCGGTTTCTATGCGCACTTTCCAGCGTCGCAGCCTTGTAAAACTCCAGCACGTCAGATGTTGGGGCTTTTACGGTGTGTAGAAATGTGTTTGCTAAACCCATGGACTTTGTTGTACAGCTGCGGCCCCTTTAATCTGTTTTTCTGAGAGCTGTACCTCACAGGGCAAGCACTCTCGTCTGCTTTCCTTCACAGAGATACTTAATGAACAAGGTAACGGGTTTTGGGGGATGTGGTCAAGGATCCAATTGTTTGGAAGTTCACTTCATATGGTGTAAGTAGCGCCATCCATCAGACCGAAGAACACCATTGTCAAACATATAAAGGACAGCGCAGACTTGAGATAAGAGCCAAGATAGGTGAAGGCTTTTTTTCTTTTTCTCCCTTGCTGACTCAAGTGTCTGATGTATTACAGCGTTCAAAGCATTTCAGTATGCTTATATTGTATTCACACATATGCAATGTATTTGAAACATTCCTACCAAGGAGATTGTGGTAAAAACTGTAATGTGCAGCTTGCTGGGTTTCATTGTAAAGTAATATAATCTCCACATGTGCGAAGGCCAATGCAATATTTTATTTTTTGCTTACCCCAGGGAATGTGATATTAAATTTATCAGCTGAAGTATTTGAATGAGAACTCATAAATATTTTCTGAGGTGCATCAGTGGCATACATAGGGAGGGAGAAGACGTGCAGCACTGGGTGAAGAGGAAGTAGTTCATACTTTCCATCCTCTGCTGTCACATAACAGCTATGCCTTGCCCTTCAGATAGGATACTGGTAAATTTTCTTGGTGGCTGAAAACAAGTCTTAAATTGTGGAGAATTTGTTAGTTGCTGATTTTTTCTGGTAATTATTAGCTCTGTAGTATGTGGGCTGCAGATGTTGTTCACATCAGATACAGAGCTTGGGGAGAGAGAAGAGGGCTCCTAAAAAGAGAGGTGCTGTTCTGAAGACATTTCAAATGCACAGGCCTGTTGTGCCTTCAAATGTCAGCCTGCCTGCTTTATGTGATGCACTGTGATTGTAGGCATACTAGATGGACAAGGTGCTGCCAAATCTAGGAGTTTGCACACTGCCTTCATGTAGTTCTAAATCCTCCAGGGCTTAAGCAAGCATCTCTGCATGGCGTTATCCTGTGTTGTTGTGTGATCTAGCCTCTTGTTTGGAGTTAATTTAAGCATCTGCAAAACAATTCTGTGATGCCTTAGAATAGCTCAATCCATGCTGAGTTAGCAGTTCTTTGTCAGCATTGACTCCGTGTGTACCTGCAGCTAAAACTGCCCATATCAGGAATGATACTGAGAACATGACCAAAGATGACATTTTGCCACTGTAGAAAATCTTTGAGCCTCCACACCTTAAGTATTGTGCGTACATCTCTGCATCTCAGGAAGAGCATATTTTTTTTCTAAAAAATAATTTAAAAAAATATTGTGGAAAAGGACATCTACATCTGCTAAAAGAAAGTAAGAGCAGGCTTATGGTTTCACTTCAGTTTGGAGAGAAAGCAGAAGAGGGATGAAGCTGATTTATGGCATCAAGAAGGCAGTGCAGAAGATGAGTGCTAAACTTGTTTACCAAATCCTGCAGTACTAGATCAGAGAACATGTATTGACATTGATCAGATGTAATTTAAAACAGGTTTTTAAAAGTGCCTTTCTTCAAAGCCTGTAATAAACTTCTACAACTGGCTGTTGCAAGAAAGTGTGAAGTCAGAACACATCAAGAGTTTCAAAATGGATTTAGACAAATTAATGGGTAAAAGGTGCAAACCAGATCCTGTTGGGAAGGCAGTGATATTCCCTCTAACATCTGAAATCTAACAGCAGGATGCAGGAGGAGCATGAGGATTAGATTTCAGATCGTGGCTTGTTTCATGTGCTCTCCCTAAGCCACTTCAGCAACAGCCACTGTGGGAGACGGAAGCCTGGGGGATGGGCCTTGGTTTCACCACATGGGGCATTTCTGATAGAAAAAGATTAGATGGGCATGCTCTCAGGAGTGCTAAAAGAGCTTGAATTGCTGCCTAAAACCTCTTGTTCAAGGTCACAGACTTAGAAAGGTACAAAAGAAATCAGCACTTACAGAGAAAGCAAGTCAAGAGGAGGTTGCTGCTTCAATCCTTTGGAAGTCCGGAAGCTAGAAGCAGATTTTTTCGGAATCTGGTTGGTTAGCAGCCAGCTCAAAGGCGAAGACTAGCAGAGACTGAGGATGGCTCAGAAGTGAAAAACCTTTTTTTATTATCATTTGAGCTGACAATATGAGAACCATGAAGATACCTATCCAGTTAGCTTTCTGGGTACTTGTAGGAAATTGTATTAAAATGTTCTTGAGGCTCTTTCTTTCTGAGGCTGCTCTGGTTTTGCAGTGTACCTTCTGTGTCATTGTCGTCCTGGGAATTACACTGCTCTTCACTTGGATCTACTTAGCTACTACTGGCTGAAGTTGGTCCAGGGCTGAGGCTGGCACATGCTGTCTATTGCCCTGCAAGTGTAACACCTTTGTGTGCCAGGATGGGCTATTTCCTCAGGGAGTTGAAAGTTGTGTTTGTCCAGTCCATAATGTCTTTAATCACCCAGCTCTGCCCTTATTAAACGCAATATCTCTCCATAATATTTAATCCATCAGAAAAGATGAGCTGGCATTTTTTTTGGTATAATAGTGAGGAAGCTCTTGGCACTTCAGAAGTCATTTCTCCCTTTGATCTAAAATAGCCTGTGTGCACTGACTTCTCTGGCACACTGCAGTGTTCACCAGTTCTCTTAAGTTTTTCTGAGAGTAACAGAATTGTAAAGGTGGTGAAAGGGTGAACAGGGCAAAGATTTATTTGCTTTTTTTTTTTCTTTTAGCTGTTGCTGGCCTAAGATCTGAGGAGTGAAGCTAAATTTGTAAGGACTGTATTTTAAAATATTTTCCAGTTGTTCCAGATAATAAAATAGGGATTTTTGTCCAGAGGAGAAGAAATGAAAATAAATAAACATGGATATTTTTCACCTAATTTATGACCTGCAAATAGGGTTCCTCCTCAACCTGAATGATTAAATCTCTCCAGTCAAAAGGGACCATTTTGATTACATCTTCCATCAATAAAAAATCATGAAAATTTTCTTCTTTTTTTTATAAGCGAAAAGAAATCCAACAATATCAGGTGACTGTGGTTTAGATTGTTTTGCCATTTCTACCAGGAATTTGACCATATTACAGGCAATATATAAATTATAGTTCCTCATCTTTAACATCGCTGTCAAATTTAGTTTAATGGACATTGCCTTTACTCATACCAACTTTAAACATGGTAGAGCTGGAAAGCTTTTTTGTATAGGCTTGATGTTACTTGTTCCAACAGATGCTGGTTATGGCACAGCTTTGGTTTTTGACCATGTAAATGTGCCAAGAGGGATTAGAAAGGTTTGTTTAAAATTTTGCATTTGATTGACATTTTTGAAGCCCCATCTTCTTTTTGAAATACTTTGTGACGCAAGTGCTTTTGGAGGAGACTTGATTCCCAAAGGAAGAGGTGCAGCAGTTCTGTGTTAAGATCCCTGTTCAAACTTATTATCCCAGCCTCAGAAATGTGTCTTCACTAACCTGAGAGTATGATAAGCTGAAGGAGAAGGTGCACATCTTAGGCATTTGGCAGTGCCTAATCCACTGGAGCTGCTGTGCAGGGGTAGTGATGGAGGATCATGGAGTGAGGTGTTCTTTCAAGTCGTATCATGCCTCAGCTACTTTACAATCTCTGGAGGGTCCCAGACAGAGTTTCTACAAGCTGCGCCTCAGTGTTCACCAAAGAGTACATGTGCTGCAGATGTTTTAGGCTATCACCTGAAGTTTGTGATAACTACAACACATGCTGTTTTGAATGAACTCAACAGGGCATCTAGTATCTTATTTCTGAGGTATTTTTGCTGCAAGAAGCAATAAATTCAATTCTGTCATCATTAGGCAGGTGTTTATAAGTACTGCAAGATTTTAATCTCTCTCCAGGGAGAAAAATACTTCAGGGGCCCATTCTACAACTTGGCATTTGCTTTGCATCTCTGGCATGTTCCTGTTTCTCTCTATGCCAGGAGAGCAAGCATGGTTTTATGGCTAGGATACAGGTCTTGAATCGTTTCCCAGCTTTGCCAGTGACTGCTGTGAAGTGTAGAGCAAATCTGTCCCTCAAATCGCCAGCTACAAAGAGTGAGGGTTGTGTGGCTTTTTATTTTTGTGGTGTGTTTCTTCTACATAACTTTAGAACGCAGACTACTTTGTGTTAGATTTATATATCATGGATCCAAAATTTGTACACAAACTCACCAACTTACCGGTAATAATAGAGCAGAAGTTTAATCTATTTTAATCAGTATATTTGATAAATCAACCTCCAAATGACTTTGCCATCATCCTGTACTTTGATAGTCACATGATTTGCCAACAGAGATTCATGGTTGTGATGGTTTGGGAGTGTCAGTGTGTACCAACTCTGGTTTCCTGAAACAGGTTTATGTAGATGGTGAGCTAATTTATAACTGGATCATGAATTAATATGTAGATGATGAGCTAATTTATAACTGGATCATGAATTAATTTTCTTCAGACCTACCAAAGTTTATCCACGCAGCGTCTCCCTGGTCCCTGTAGGAAGCCTTGTGGTCTTGCAGGTTCTCCATCTCCAAGGAGTCAGATTTTTCTTGCTGCCTGGATCTGAAGGCAGTTTGCACCATCTGAAAGGCCTGGAAAACCTGGAGTCCACTCACTGATAGTTGTTGGGCAATCACTAGTGAAACTTTGTGCTGAATCCTGTTGAAAATTATTTGAGTGGCTATGAAAAAACTCATAAAGAACACAGTGAAAGAAAATACCTTGAAGAAGCTTTGAGTAGATTGCATAGAAACCCAGTAGCTCTCATTGCTGGAAAATTACCTCAGGGAAGAAAAGAACAGCATTTTTAAAGTTTTGGGTCCTGGGAGAAAAATCACAAAAAAATTCAGCAAGTTCTCTCAAGATAATTTTGATGTGCCACATTGACTTGGAACAGCCCACCCACAAAGACAATGTTAAAACAATTATGTCAAGAAATTGTGGTGAACTGAAAAAAAAATAAATAAACGTTCCCAAGTAAACTTCCCATATTTAGAAGATAATATGGTAGGATAACATTAAGGCAAACAGGAAGACTATGAGAAACATGAACAAATCCTTAAAGCTTTAAATATGAGCTAATTTGCTGTATGCATAAAGTCATGACAACAACTGCCATTTTCATCAGGCAGTTAATGATTTCTTTTAGCTGTACTTAAAAAAAAATTCCATTAGATTAAGGTAATATTCTTTCTTTTAGTCATGAAAACATTTATAAATTCATCATATATTATAGCCTATTACTTCAGAAATCTGTGCTGATACAAAGAAGAAATTTCTACATTGTTATTTTGCAACTTTTAATTTGTTTATTTCAGGAAAAATACACCAGGATCTATTTTTCTTTTTTCCTGGTGAGTTTAGGAAAATAAAATTGTTTCCTTTCCTAACTCCCCCATTGCATGTTTTTGCACACATATAAGTGCACGTGTGCATATGTTTCCCTCCCACAAGAAGGTAATGTACTTGCAGACATTCATGTTATCTCTACCCATTTCTTTTTTGACTTTAATAATAATGATGTCAGAGTTTCACACTCCCTTGTACTTAAAAATCTGAAATCCTTAAGAACTTTTAAATGTGCAATGCTTTAATTCGGTATATTTTTATTCTAGCAAAGAAATGACCATTCTATTAGTTTTTTCCTGTGTTAGGAAGTTTCTGTAATAGTGATTTTAACCTGGTTTATCTTCTGAACTAATCCAGCCTATTCTGTTCATCTGTGTAGGTAGCGTTTCCCCAGTCCTGGTGAAATTGGACCTATGCAGTGTAAATATTGAAATCTTGAAGCAAGAAGGAGGGGAGGCATGAAGATCTGTAGATCTGGGAATGGGGAAAAAGAAGTTTGGTCCTTTATGTCCAAGTAATTTCTTGAGACATTGTTTGCATTTTTTTTTTCAATAACTCTCTAAAGTAAAATGCAGAAGCAGTCCATGGGACAAAATACCAGGAAAGTTGTTGAGTTTTTTCTGATAAGGTTCCTCATCTCTCCCTTGGTGTCTCTGTTTATGACTTCAAGACTGGTTAATCAAACCTATTTATCTACAAGGTACAGTAAGCACTCCTGACACTCCTTATGGTCAATGGAAAACACGAATGGGGTCACTTAATCTCGTCTTAAAGCAGATATTTAAATGATGAGTGAAATGAAGCACCTACTCCTCCGGAACTGCAAGGGGAGCCTTCGAAGACTGGTCCAGTTGCCTGCATACCTGTGGTGCATGGACCCTCATGGTACTGTGAAAAAAGACACCGCATGCCAGTGCTAAGTCAGAGCACCCCAGTTAAGTAGGCCTGACTTAATATTTTACAGGGAAAGCCTGAGTTGAACAATCTTTTGTTTCCTTCATCCATGGTTTTGTCTGCTGGAATCTGACTAGCAGCCACCAGTATTTATCTGTTCTCCAAATTTGGTAAGAATAGGGAGAATCTCCCTTCCAAAAAAACTCCAAAAAACCCAAAAAACCAACAACAAAACCTCAGGAATTGCCACATAGAAAGAAGTGGATTGTGCTTGGTTAGTGAGCTGTATGTGGGGGAAGGCATTGGAAGGAAGTCAAAGGCAAGGCCAGTGCTTAAAAATAGTGTGTACACAGTACCAAGTGGCTGCTTTAGCCTTAGCACAGCCACCTAAAAACTGTCCAAAGCTGCAGTTTTGCTTTCAGTGTGCAAGCTGAATATATCTCAAAGCTCTAATTGCAATCCATGCAGTTCCACATGGCCAATAGGTAATGCTGAAAGTCAGTTAAATAAGTGTCAGGAAGGGTGAGCACACTGTAGCTGCCCCTACTTTTAAAGAAAGAACGAGCAAGTAGATGTACACTGTTGGGCCCTTCATTCTCTTGGCTTCAGTGGAAGGTGATATGGAAACACTTAAATCAGGTCTGGACATTATTTAGTGCTAGAAATAAAATTATTTGGAATGAAAACATCTAATACAACAGAAGATCCTTGCCATCTCTTCCACTGCATGTCTATTCAGAACAGTACATTTTTAAAAAGTTATTGTTAAGGTGTTTCCTTCCCTCTGAATAACTCAGAAAGACATAGAGACACTTATTTCTTCCCTCCTTCATAATAAGGAATCAGAATCATATACCCAGCTTTTGTACAAACCAGCTGCTGGGACTTGGCATTGTATCTAGCCATAACAATATACAAGATGGTCAAACCCACAAACGTGTCTGACCCAAAGATGCACAGTTTTGCTTTCACTAAATGTAGGAAACAAAGTGATTCTACAAAATGTGTAACAGATAAGCTCTAAACTCTTTTCACTCCAGGTCAGTGCCAAGGTCAGCATGGTATGGGGAAGATGCAGCTCTGATCATGAAGGAAAGAAGGAGGAAGGAGCTAAACGGGGTTTGCTGCATGGCTGTGCCTTTTCCAGGAGACACCACCTTCTAGTTGTTCTTGGCAGCTCCAGCTGAAAATTTCTCAACAGTTACTGCCTGCCCTGCCATCTCAATTACCCAGTCTTAACTTTCTGCCTCCTGATTAATTTTTTCTGAATTATTTAATTTGTGACTCCTGAAGTAAAGAAATTATTAGTAACTGCATTACCCATAGTGATGCTACCAATAAAGTTTGGAGCATTTCTGATTCAGCTATTGTAAAAATGCTTAGGCTTCCTCATCCTAGGATAAAACTAAGCTTCAAAAACAAATACCAAAAATCTTCTCTATGGCCTTTTCTCTAAATCCAGTGAAATTAACTGCAGGGCCGTGTTTCCCCTTAGAGCAGGAAATCATTCAGCTGACAGTATTATAAAACATTACACAGTTATTAAGTGTTTTTCCAGGAATTTTTCAGTACTCATCAGAAAACAGTATCATAACTTATATATACTAATTTTCACTCTTTTATGTGTGTATGTAGTGTAACTTCCATTAAAGTGTGTCATGGTTTAACCACAGCTGGCAACTAAGTACCCCACAGCTGCTCACTGCTCACTGACTTAGAGTGAGCACTGCACAGTGACAACTAAAACATCAGTGTGTTATCAACATTATTCTCATCCTAAATCCAAAACACAGCACCGTACCAGCTACTGAGAAGAAAATTAACTCTATCCCATCCTAACCCAGGGCAAAGTGCCATTACATTTACAAAAGGGATTCTGTAAAAATGATCTGGTGGTCTTCCATATTTCTTCTTTCAATGGTTTCAGATAAAATTTGCCTACTTTAAACATTATTTCAAAAAATTGATGGTGTTGTCCACTGATCCCACCTTGAATCATATTGTGTTCTTTCTCTGTTACATTTATAATGAGGATGACTTCATTATTTTGCTGACAATGTTATTGATGATGTGCAAGAGGGGGTAGAGACTGGCCCTTCGAGCCTTCCTCCCTTTCTATCTTGCCCTCACAGGAATTGTTGTAATTGTAGAGTGTTAACAGAGGAAAAATCTGTATTGTTTAGTCAAATGAGGAGGTATATCTGGATGGGAAAGACAGAGTCTGGTGGGAAGGTACCATATACTGAAGCTTTTCTGATCACTGCCATATTTTAAGGCTAATAAGAATATAGTACATGTGTTGAGTGAAGGGATTTAGGCATCTTAAATCACTGCAAAACTAGATTCATTGGTGGTTGTCTTCTGTTTCCTTCCACCTGGGCTCCGGAGAACTTCTGTAGGAGCAACCTGCAACCCTAAATCCTAGATATTTGTGTGTTGTTGTTGGATGTTGCCCAGGATCTATGAGAAGGCTGCTTCACTACACGTCATGGCTGTATTCCTTCAGCCCCCTCCACTCCCCCATCAATGCTGGAACCATTTGCTGGCCATTGTGTGGCTTCCCCAGAAGTAGGAGATTTGTCTGCATTCAAACATTTTGCATACACAGCTTTGTCAGCTAAGAGCATCAGCAGAGAAGAAAGGAAACATGCCACGAATTAAACCATCAGTTCTGGTCAATGTCCTTATAGCAGCAAAAAGCTCTGTTGAGAGGTGTAACTTCTGTCACGTGGGTAGCTGGTTTAAACACTAGCCAACGTCTCTTGACAGTATGCACCACATCTCCTCTTGGAGAGTTTGTTGTGAAAGCTGTGTCTGCAGAGATTTTGTACTATGGAGAAGGTCCTAGCCACAGGGTGGAAGTATACTGTGTTGAAAGTGAAATTTCAGTTTTCCTAGTCTATAGTGGAGTCTGAAACTACATGAAATGGGAATAAACAGCTGAATGTGCCCCAGTATCTCCTAATACTTTAAATGGTAGCTTGGCCTTTAGAGCAGATGCTTTGTGAATATTGCCTCTGCCTGGAAGTGTCTCATCACCTGCAGAGCCTCCAGACAATGATCCAGTGTGTAGTCTTCAGCAGAATAACTTCCACTGACTCTTTGGGCAGTTTTACCCTCTAGTTTCTTTCCCAAATTTTGCTGACTGGAGATGGTGTGAGTGCCCCTGCTCTCTCGCCATGTTCAAGAGCTCCTGTGCACATTGCAAACATCTGGGAGCAGCAGCAAGGCACCTGAGGCTGATGTGTGGGTGCTGGGTGAGCAGCAGCTCAGTAAAGCCAGCAGTGGGAAGGGGAAGAATTACGGAATAGTTTGTGTTGGAAGGGGCCTTTAAAGATCATCTAGTCCAATAAATGTAGCTGCATTCCGTCCCATGTGTCCTGTGCCTGTGGGCTACTGTGACCCATCCCTGTGATTTTCCTGCTGGTGATGCTTGTTGTAAAAAGCAAAATCTGAAAATCCAGCACAGGGGTGCTACAGATAATGACATTTCCACAGAGAACAATGGGCAGAACCAAACAGCAGAATATCAGACGTGACAGTGCCTCCAGTCATATGTCGGGCAGTGTTGGCCATTCCAGTGGTTTGTGTAAGTGGAAGAGTTCATATCAGAAATATTTCCCTTCCATCCAACCTAGAACGTCTGGGCTTTGCTGAAGTCATTAAGTGCAGTTATTTCATTGTGAAGTAAATGCAATTAGCAGAGTGAAGCCATGCGAGAGACAGGCTGCATGACTGAAATTTTTAAAACCCGTGGTGATCTAGACAAACTGGGAGCAGAGCACAGAAGAATGAAAGCTCCTGTTCACACAGGTTTCACACATTTACTTGCGGACAAGACGGAAATGTGTCTTAACATAAGCTTCATTTTCAGGGAAATGAGTACATGGATTGGCTGATCTATTAATTATAATGGAATTGAAAGAAAATGTAACTATAGATTTTAAACCACCCTTAGCGCTGCCACTGCTATCACAGCTAGTGACTGGAAATTATAGAAAAGAAAGTAAACCTGCAGTTTTCTCTATTTGTATTTGTTTGACTTGGTTTAGACTATGAAATTACTAGACTTGTCTGGTTCACTTTTCTTCATGGGCAGTGCAATGTTCTGGCTTTCATATCCTATAAAAGTAGTGATGCCACAAAATTGCAAGGGAAATGCTTTGGTCCTGCAGCATAGATATAATTAAATCCAAATAAAGTATTTTCATTGACTGAGATGCGCAATCTTAAAAAAAAAACTAAACCAGCCACTCAGGTAATAACATGAATATAATTTTTAATGGCATATTATCAGACCATTGATGAGAATTTTCAATTGCATTTTTAAATATTTTCTTTAATAAAACATATAATCATTATCATATGGTGTAATGCCTATAACCAGCTATATCTAACAGGATTGTAATCCTGTTGAGCTGCTGTAATGGCATGAACCACAAAAGCAAAACCCAAGTGGTTTATCAATGTCAACAAACTCCCAGATGGAATTACAGTCTTATACGCACCATTTAGCTGTATGCTATTCATTACAACATATGACAAAAATTATCCTTCTATTAAAAATGCACAGATGAGAATATGTGCTGTTGAAGAGGGATTGTTTAAAGAGCAGAAGGCATCTTTTGCTGCAAAGCAGTCTCATTTTCCACGCAATGCCTTTTCAGGCATATTTGCTGAATGATGGGGAATTAGGTTCAAGTCCTGAAAGAAATATGGTGCCTTAGGCTCAGTAGGATATTTCTGGTTTTGTCTTTTCATATGCACTTTTCTTGTGCTGTCCACATTTGGGGAAATCTGGCCATCTTCAGAGAAAGCATGAGCTGGAGCATGGCAGTGAGAATCTTTGAGAAATAAACCATGAGGTTCTGGCCTTGGAAGTCCTTTGGAACCCACCAGAACTTTGTAACAGAGCAGGGGCAGTCCTTGGATGTCGTAAGGATCATTATTTTGTAAAATTTAAAAACTAGTCAAATAGTACAGATTCCAAAGTGTGTGGTTTTGTGCAGTGATTTTTGTCATTTTTTTAGAAAAACCCCCATTAAAAAAAAAAAATTCCCTGTTTAAAATGGAATTGCAACTAGAAAGCAGTGCAATGAGACAAACATGAAGCTAAATTATACCAAGTAAAAGTGTTTTCTGACTTGGAGCTAGCTTGGGAACCCCCAAAGTATTTGAAGAGATCCTCAGTGCTTCGAGCAGCACAAGGTTTGCTCATCTATAATTGAAGTAGATGGACTCCCCAGTATTTACCACTATAATGGCTTCATGGGCAAAGAGGAGAGGTAAAAGCAGAAAAGGCTGAACTGGGGCAGTGGTTTGCTATGTTCCAGGACCCTCTAGAGAGATATTAACACTGTGGATGACCAACCCACCAAGAGAGAAGGCAGCTCTGGGGCCTACAATGAGAGTTCAGCAGGTCACTCCAGGGAAGCAGTAAGGCAGGCTCTGTGAGAAGAGTGTGGTCTTGTAGGTTTAATTCCCTGCTGCAATATCAGAAATAGGATGATAGCACTGTAGGATTGTGCTTTCTGTAGCTTTGAGTTATTTAATTCCCCCATCCTAGGAACTGAGACAGTTATGCCTGCATGGAGCTGGCTTCTCCAGGTGCGCTTTATGCAGGAACAATGATGAAAAAAACAGGATACATGTGTAAGCTGAAGAAGGAAAACACACCTTTAAATTCCATGCCTCAGCTAGCAGATGCTCAGTGCAGATTTCTGCAGCATGCTCAGTGTGGAAGATGTGTCTGGGGACATAAATCCTGTCCCCATGGCCCATGTGACACATGCACGTTGTGGTTTAAAGCCAGACGACAACTAGACACCACCCAGCTGCTCACTCGATCCCCTGCCAGCAGAATGGGGGAGAGTAAAAGTGAGAAAACTTGTGGGTTGAGATAAAGGCGATTTAAGACGAGAAAAAAAGGAAGAAAATAATAACAATAACAATAATAAAAAAAATACAAAGCAAGTGATGCACAATGCAATTGCTTACTGCTCGCCAATAGATGCCCAGCCAGTTCCTAAGCAGCAGCCCCTGCCCAGTTTCCCCCCAGTTTATGTACCAAGCATGGTGCCATATGGTGTGGAATATCCCTTTGGCAAGTTGGGGTGAGCTGTCCTGTCTGTGTCCCCTCATACCTTCTTGTGCCCCTCCAGCATTCTTGCTGGCAGAGCATAGGAAGCTGGAAAGTCCTTGACTTAGTATAAACAGTACTTAGAAACAAGTAAAAATATTAGTGTATTATTAACATTATTCTCATGCTAAATCCAAAACACATCACTGTACCAGCTACTAGGAAAAAATAACTCTATCCCAGCCAAAACCATGATAATGACATCCCCAAATGGCCATGAATGTATGTCCACAAATGCAAGGAGTTGCTGTCATTGTCCAGGGCATCTTCTCTGAATTGTTGACAGAGCATCAGTCTCATAATTTACTTTTCCTCTGAGCTGGGCATGCATGGAGGTTTCTTTCAAACATACTGAGCCTGGCTTAGCAGAGGGAAAGCAGCGAATGCCTTGGGTTGTCACTGATGGGTGACAGTAGCTGGGTAGCATCAACTGCATTGAAGGACAAGCTCCAGTTGCCCATAAATGGACAGGGTGGGAATTAAATTCATTTGCAAGACAGCAAGAGATTTTAAGGGCAAAGACTAGGAACTTAGCTTGAGCTGGGCAGAAATATTTTCTTTAGTTTAATCCTGGGTTTTCTTTGTTTTAATAAAGCAGATTTCATTCCAGTGTCTCCTCAGGCCTAGACCCCTATATCTTTTATTTTTTTCTCATGTACAAATCCAAATTTAAAGCTTTGTTTTCAGAAAAAAAAATTTAGAAAGGAGGAAGTTTTCCTGTAAGGTTTATATTTTCTATTTTTCATTGTTGTTTGTATTCTGTAATTCCATGAGATGTCAGTAGAAACATGTTTCAAGATAGTAGAAATACCACCATAACATGTAATTGTTGAAATATTTCACATTCTGTTTCTATAATAGAAAGAGCCTGCTTTGTACTGACTGTTGTATCAAATCCTCTTTTCCATAACAAAATGTCTCCTCTTCATCTTCTAATCAAACCATTCCATACCCTTCCATAACAGGCACGCTTATGGCTAACAGGAACAAGCACAAAAATATAAAACCACAAATGAAATTTAAAATGAAATCTCAATTTGCTGAACAACATTACCTCTTTTTCAAGACAAATGCCAGAAATGCTGAGCTTTTTTAGAAAATTGTTGTTATTAAATTCAGAAACCAATTGGTGGAAAAAAGAGAACTTTAAAATCTTTGTGCAATCTTCATTTTGCTATCCTTAACAATTTTCACAAGGGGACTAAAAGCAAGAAAAGCCAGGCATGACACAACTCCTTGACCCCTTCCCAAATCTCTTGATGCTGTTCCTCTCTGTCTGCAACTGGGTGGTGGGGATTCCTGAGTAAGCTAGAAGTAGCAGGTGAGAGGGTTAAATAAGCTCCTTAAACAATTTCCATCCTGCCAATGGCCTGTCTTAAAATCCCTGAATTACTCACCAGCACAACTGTTTATTTCATTATTAAAATGAGGCTACAGGGCTCTCCCTTCTCCCACCCACGCACGATGTTCACGGAAGGAGAACTACTCCCACACGATTACAAGGTCTACTATTAAGTGTGAACTTCATATTTAATTGTAATTGCTAGCAAAATATAATTTAACAGCAAAGTATGCTGAATTTGCAACAAAGTAACCCTTTTATTTGAGCAGGAATATGGATGCTGCCCAAATGTGTCCGCATGGTTCCAATTAAGTTGAGGAATGTTTAATGTAAAACTCAACTTGATGAAAATAACCAAAGTTTCTGACAAACCAATAAATTTGAGTCTAGAAAGCTCTGCATATACAGTACAGTCAAGGAGGGGCAACACCCGCTGGGTCATCAATTTTGGTGCAGTCTTCCTGTTCGTTTATGCTAAAATAATACTATGTAGTTAATTCAATTTCTTCCCAGCTGTAAACATAGAGAGGAATGCTGGATGCAGATCTAGCTGAGGATGGAGTGGGGCCTGGGCTGATTCATTAGGCTCTGTGCAATTTCCAGACTGAAATGTTAAGAAACTTTAAACCCAGCATTGCTTTTCTTCTTTCCCTTCTTTCCCTTCTTTTCTTTCTTTTTTTCTCTTCTTCTTCTTCTTCTTCTTCTCCTCCTCCTCCTCCTTCTTCTTCCTCTCCCTTTTCCTCTTCTTCCTTTTCTTTTCTTTGGTGGTTAGCACACCAACAATTCAGAAAATCTAAATGTTTATTGATGGAGATCTGAACACATGTTTACCTGTAGGAGCTACCAAGCATCCTGGGCATGCTGCAGGGAGATTTTCAGCAGATCTCTCAGGGAGTTCTGTTCTTCTCAGCCCTCTTGTTCCTGGCAGGTTCCACCTCAAGGTTTTGTTGAAGCTCATGTGTTGAAATCACAGTTTGATATTGGACACAGCTATGTAAAACCAGCTGAGTTCAGTGTGACCTTCTACCTAATACAGGTTTTGGGTTGGGTTGTTTTTTTTTTTCAGCAGAATTTCTGAATTATAAAAATAAACCTGTTGTGGTTAATGAGCTTGAATACATGCAGGAGGAAATTGGTGGTGGACTGTTTTATCAATGTTGATGTTGTGTATAAAACGTGCAGTTCTTGGGGGTCCTGCCTTCTGAAAGAGGAGAGGTTCAGGGCTATAAAAGCAGCACAAATCCCCAGAGAACTGGAGTCAAGGGATGTTGGTTATACCCCTGCAATGTGAGCTGCTGTGTGTGGTAAATAAAATAATCATAAGTTCTTTAGCTATCACATATAAATCTTCCTCAAGAACCAGGGAAGATCATTTAGCTGGGGTGAGTTCAAGAAGAAGGCACTAGATAAGAAATGTTTACCTTTTCACTGCTGCTGTCACCAGACTGCACCTCATTTTCTCCACAGCTGCATCCGCAGACAGCACAGGCTCAGGTTTCCAGAGGTGACTCCATGCCCAAAAGGTTTCACTAGAACAGGGTCTGCAGAAAGGACCAACTCTTGGCTACCCCAGGTGACCCCATTGTGCCCAAACTATGCAAGAGGAGAATGTGCTGGGAAACCACCTGTGCCAGTGGGGGCTTCCGCATCATCCTCTGAACCATCCGTCTCTGTTCTGCCTAATCCTCTATTTTTCATTGCAAAATTCTTCTTATATACTCATTTCCTTCCTCATGCTCTGTCTTTCTACTGAAACTCTGACATCCTCAGCAGTGTTTTTCATGCCTACCAGGATGATGCCTGTTCCATGTTCTAAGCCAGGCCATGACATGCTCCTCTGAAATGCTTTAAAAATTATCTCAGTTAACATGAATTGCCCTCTAATTCTGCTCGGTGTTTGTGTGCAACTACTTCTCTGAACACATCTGGCATCTTTTCTTATTCAGGTGTATTTCTAAAAGATCTTATGCAAGGGGAGTTTTGTTTCTCCAGCCCCTTCCTCCTCCCCACCAACTTTGTAAGACAAAAGAAAAGCTGGCTAATTAATTTGCTCTTTCCTCTCTAGCTACTGAGAGATCTGTTTACACTTTAAATGGAGTGGGCCAAGTTGCTCTTGCCCTCCCAAGGCCAAAATAAGAGCAGACTTTAAAAGAAGACTTTGTAAGTACCTGTGTTTGCTAGAAATATTTAGCTTCTGAGTCTTGTGACCAAAGCAAATTGTTCATTTGAGCAGAATACAATGGACTTTTATTTCCCATTATGGGAAATACAATCTCTGAGAAGCTGAGAGCATCATTTGGTAGCTGAAGCTTGAGGGTCAGTTCAAAGTTGTTGCTAGCTGTCTCCTGCTCCTGCTTTCCCTTTTCTGCCTGGTCTCCTGATGAGAGACTGCTTCAGTCAGCATTTAAGTATCCTTTTAAGGCTGAGAAAGTTATTTTTGCCATTTTTTCTCCTAACTTTACAAATTCAGAGTGCTCCTTCTAAGGTAATTTTGAAGTACAGAGACAGAAATATGAGCTAAATAATCAGCAGCGACTCAGAGGATCTAATATGTATTTAAAATTATCAAGATATATTGTTCTATTTTCCCAGAAGCGTAATAATGAATAACCATAAACCTGGCATGCTTATATTAATCTCTGTAGGATATTACAGTTTGCACTCAAGACCTGAAGTATTTTTTCAGTGACAGCCGGTTGGTTTGCATCTTTTCCATTTCTTCTATGCTAGACAGGTCCATGCGTAAGCCATGTGCTATTTTCTTATTGTACAGAGACAACAACTAGAAGACAATGCGGAGGGAGAATAAACCACATTTTTATTTTCTACTTTTCAAATACTGTCAACAAATTCTGTTTGCATAAGGTATTCCTACACTTTGGAAGATACTTTTTGTTGATATGGAAGAACTTTAAATTAGTACTTCAGGAGCAGCTCGGTATTTTTGTAAGTTTGTCTTTATCTCAGAATATAAACTTGCTCGTGACACTGGGCAAAAAGGAGTTTGATAACCAGGAGCAACTTCAGACTTCAACATCTGTGCTTAGACACATCAGTAAAGATGCTGAAGGGGAATGGTTGTGTTTGGGACTTGTGGGTCTTTAACTTGTGGGACCTCCCCAATTTAGTGCTCCGGGAAAAGGTCCTTCATGGTGGGTACCTGATCCAGGTTATGACATTATCATTTATGTTTCTGCGACAAGCAGGCAGTGCTTTGTTCTCTTCAGGATTTCCAAATGTCTGGAATATTGGAGCAGGAGAAACCATATCTTTCTAGAGCTTATTTTTATGGAATGCATTATGAAAAGGGATCCTTAGGAAATAGCGAGTCACCAGTATGCTTATTAAAATGACCTTAAGGTCAGATTCTGCCACTGTTAATCAGAAGAGTTGTACCTTACCCCTTGAGCTTTCCTATTGGATTCCGTGGGATTACTGAAGGAATTCAGGTACTACCTGATGGGACCAAAGTGACAGAGAGGCTTGCTCCTAATAAGCAAGCAGCTGTAATGCAACATGTCTTCATTTTTACCTTCTACTTTAGCTAGGTAAAAATATTTCATATTCAAGTTATTTTCTTTTGAAAATCCCTTCTTAACAGAGATGAAGTTTTATGTAGCAATTATTAATATATTAATATTCTTGAGCAATATTTTAATATATTTATATTTGTAATGTGAAGTCTTCTTTTCTGAGAATGTACTTCTAGATTAGAAGGTCTCCAGTCTCTTATTTTCAAAAAAACTGCAGTAGAAAGAAAATAATTTTGTTGTGAAGTCTCCTTGAAATTCTGCAAGTTTCACAAAGATATTTTCCAGGGTTTGTTTGTATTCCTTTTTTATTTTAATTTTATCAGGCCAAATAGCTTGATTTTAGAAGAACTGGGCAGTGCTTCACGGTCTTTCTGAATTGACAATTAGTGAACAATGACTTGATTTAATATTGTAATATTGTAACAGCGGCATGAAACAGAATGGAGCCATGTTGTGGTTTAGGAATGGTACTCCCCAATTTAGTGCTCCTACCGATTCTCCCCAAACCATGTGTGCCCTCCTTTCCCTGCAGCTGTATGGAGAGAAGAATTGGAGGTACAAAACCTAAACATCACTGGCTGAGATAAGAACAATTTACTGGAAACAGCAATGAAATAGAAAACAAAGAGCAACAGCAACAATACTAATGACAGAGGGTACAAGAAAGAGAAGAATGATTCACACAGGAAACTCCCAACAATACCTGACTGCTCCCTCCACCATGCTATACCAACTCAGAAGAGAGCCCTTCTCCCATCCCCAGAAAATGACATGAAGTAGTGAAGAATAACTTCTGGGTCCTGGCCATGTCCCCTCCCGCCTACTGCAGAAATTGCCCCTGTTCTGGACAGAATCTGGACAGGCTTCTATACAATGCTGAACATAAATGGGAAACTCACCTATGAAGGATTATTTGTACTTCTGCAAAATAAAGTGATGAGAACTTATTTACACACTTTTATACACTGGGAGAAAGGAATGCCAGAATTATTTTTTTCTTCTCCTTGATGGAGAAGAAAACAAATCTGGCTTAGGTTTCACTCTAATAAATAGGTTCTTTTCAGCCAGGCACAAACCACTTCTTTGGGTATTTGCAAGAACATTCTTAGCTTTGAGTGTTAGTTCAGGTTGTTGGACTTGAACTCCAGGACTCGAGCACTGCAAGAAGGTATTTTACTAATAAAAGCTTTCATTTTTCAAAGTAATAAAAGGTTGTTGTTTGTGGGGCTTTGGGGTTTTTTTCGTTGTGGTTTTTTGTTGTGTTTTTTTTTAACAAGCCATCAAATTTAAAAATGCTCAGATACAAGGAAATTCTGTGATACGCAGCTCGCAGTGCAAAAGTGTAGCCCTTTCAGAGTATTTCAGAGCATGGAAAGGATTTATGCTCTGTGCTAGTCCTGTGCTCACAGGCAAAAAATGCTGTCTAATCTAACGGTGAAATTGTTCACATGAAACACCAAAACTATATTTTAAAAAGAGCTTAATAATTACTTAACTATATTGAGGTGTGTGCTATGCAAATTTAATTCAGAAGAATCAAATGTCAGTATTCAAGTCAGAAAATACATGATTTAATGTATTTTCCTGTGTCCTGTTTTCCTGTGTTCTGCTGTTGTGCCTGCAGTTATTGAGATGTTTCTTTTTAACTTCTCTGTGATTTAAGCAATCATGATTATAGAAAATAAAACTTAGAACTTAAAATAAATGTAGGTCTGAATGATCCATAAGAAAAAACAGGACTTTTTGCTCCTTTCCTTGAGCCAAAATGTGCCTTAAAAGTATGAATGCAAATGTCACGGATTCTTTCAAGTTTCCTGGATATAAGGGTAAAAAATCAGATGGACTGTTTAGTTAACCAAGAATAATTATTTCTTATTAAAGAATAAATATTATTTGGTATTTTTCCTAAGTGCAAAATGTTTCCCTCAAAGAGAACTAGAAACAAAGAAATTTCTTGTTCTGTTTTAGGGCATAGTCAATGTGAGCCATTAACAGGCAACTTTAATCCTGAAAATATATCTGGACTCTTTAGACAATATTTCTGAATAATTAGTATGTTCAAAAGAGGGTGAGATTCATATCATGTTATATGTAAAAGGAAAAAAGTTATAGCTGTTTATATTTATCAAATCCCAAGGAGAAAAATTCTGCATCATCTATTATTTTTTTGACAGTACAAAATTGTTTGTTATTGTGTATCTAGAAATGGTTTTGTCCAACAAAATCTGAACATAGTGCTGAAGGCAATATTATTGACCTATAAAATAATTTTTTACAGTAATATCTCAGCCTCTTGAGATGTATTTTTTACCAAATTTTAACTCTTGGTGTTTCCATTTCTGATCCACTGGTATAATGTTGTGCATCATTTTGTATAATTTCTCTCTGTTGGAGACATGGCAGATCTTTTAAATGCTTGTAATTTATGTTTTCCTCGGAAGTAGCCAGTATTCAAGTTATACTGATGTTGTTTTTATGTTCCTTGCCTACACATGGTGATAGCAGTACTACACCTGCAGACTTTACTTTCCAATATTATGACAGCATCTGGAGAGCTTGGTCACAGGTTGTGGTCCCGAAGTGCCAGTGCCATGCCAGCATAAACCAAGGTGCCCTGGAGGCTTTGCAGACAGAGCACAAAATGGTGAGAGAGACACTAACGGGGGGAATATCAGAAGGGCAGGGGAAACACTGGCCAAGCCTCAGGGCTTAAAAACTGAGGGCTTAGGAGAGGCCCCTCCTGGGCCAAGCGTTGAGCAGCAGTTTTCTGGGTTGCCTGAAGGTGTGCTTTCCTTCACCTGGGTCATCTGTGATGGGCTTCAGAACAAGGGTCTGAAGAATGATTGCTTTGAACCAATAGCAAAAAGCTTTTCCTGGTGTAAGGGGTTAAGCCTCAAAACATTCCCCGGGATGGATAAATCCCTTGCCTTCCATTTTGTCTAAGTGTATATAATCTCTTTTTCTTCAGGCAGACTGTCCCCGAGTTTCTCATTTCATACTTTGTGTTGGCTGGAAGCAAGAGGAATCTGTTATATTTAAATTTATTTACATTATGCTTGTGACTATTATATTTATTAATATTTTAAAATGTCATAAACAGTTCCAGTGCTGAGGGCACATGAGCACATAAGCCCACATTAGCCTACTGTTCTGGTGAGACATGGTCACAGTTTGGGACTGTCTCCTGCTCCCTAGCCCCTTGTACCTCCTGCTTTGGTGGCTTCACACTCTCATTTGCTTTTTTAATTGCCATGTTATACTTCACCCCCATATTCACCCCTTTTGCTATAAAATCAGCCTGAGGGCTTGTGCTGTGTCTCCAAGGTCTACACAGAGTTGTGTTCAGAGTTGTCAATTGCACTGGAAAGAATCATATCTCTTTAAAATACAGAAGAAAATTAGCTATTTTGCTTTTTCAGCATTGTTTTTGCATATTCTAAGCTCTGCCATCTCATTCTACATTGTTTACTTTTGTGCTTATTATGGTGGGGTTTTTTTTATTGCTAGCTGAATCAGGTGAACGTCTTTGGCTTTCTCTATAAATTTTCCACACTTTGTAGTGTGTATTGCTTCTTGTATCTTGGATTTGTTACTTGTGACTCTGTTTCTGTGTTTTTCCTCTTCTCTTCTCATTTGCAGCCTTGCTGTTGTCATCCTTGGTTGTACAATAGTGTTCTTGAGCCTTTTTCTTATAATATAATAAATTTATTTTAAGAAGCAATTCCAGGTTTTATGTCTAATTTTTTCCTCACAAATTTTCTTACAGCATTCCTTACTTGTGAATTTTTTTTTTTCTGATCAACCTTATTTGTGAAATGTAAACTTATTCTGAGACAACTTCTCATTTTTATTTATTTCTAGTTATTCACCAGAACACAACTTAAAATTGAGGTTTACACTATTGCTGAACTTTAAGGCTGTAGAAAAACTTTAAAATAACCCTAGAGGTTCACAGAAAAATTTTCTAACATGGGAAAAAAAAAAATATTGCACTTTGGGATTCCAGAACAATTTAGATAGATGATGATTTTCCTTTTTAGGTAACACTGTTAGCAGGTGTAATGGTTCTTTCTCCTCACCAACCAAGAGAGTGATGCTTCTAGAGAGGAATTCAAATCCCTAATTCATTGACATTAAACAGGCTGTGGGGTGGGTTTGGACGAGTATTTCAAGGAATGTGTGTAAAGTTTGATGAGCACATAATCTGTCACTGAAATCCATTGTTTTGCTTGCATTTCTTTTACCCATGCTAAAAGAATGAATACAAGGGTGATGTTATGCTCATGTCAAATCCCAACTGCAGATATCCTGCCTTTGGCTTCTACTCTCCTAATATTTAATACCAATCAAATACGGATTTTTTTCAGAATATGATTAGCTGTACAGTATTAAACAATGCAACACTGTGAGGATTATAACTTTATTAAACCAGGAAGAAGTTATGAATTTGTTTTTCTGTCTGGTAACTGGGTGCTTAAGCTCAAATTCAGGAAAGCATTTCTATGGAAAAGCAAGCTTACAGTGTGCTTAATGTCAGTCACAGGTCTGCACCGCATTAAGGCGGGTTTCAAAGAAAAAAAACTACACATGGGCATAGGTGTTTTTAAAAATGGGGACTTAAGACATAAATATGAGAAGGGGATTTGCAAGAAATCAGAAAAAAAATCTGTGAGCTGGTGTAGGGGTGTACCCAGGATATATCTTTGGTGAAGGGCAGTTCCCTTGTTTTCCTAGGATTTTTGCTGTCCAGTCCCATAGATGCCACTCAGGCAGAAATGTAATGAGAAAGTCAGCTAGGAATATGGCAAGCAAAAGGGAAGAAACATAAAGCAAAAAGTTTTCTTACAAGTCAGCTAAGATATGCTCGACAGAACGTAACACAGTTGTTCGGCTAACTGGGCAGTCAAGCTAGAGATGCAGTCTGTGATGCCTTATTTTCTAGCAAGTGTTTTCTCTTTTTTTATTTTTCAGTTGAGTTGCTGTTGAGAAGATTTTGATTAGTTAGTCATCAAACTTATTTACAGTATTCTATGTCTGTAGTTAATTTATGAGTAGTTCTTGGCACACTTCAGACAGCTGAAATGGCTGTGCAGTGTATATGGTATATTTCTGTTTCCTGACTGAATGAGAGAAATGAGATTTCCACTGCAAATATTTTTTGTAGGGCTTCAAAATTTGCTTTTCCTGAGTATTTAAAAATATTTTTAATACTGTTTCCATGAGCATTCCTGTTTCTGTGAACACAAAGTCAACATGGTTGAAATGAAGAGTTTAAAATTTTAAAGGAAAAATAAAGTGCTTCTTTTTTAGTGCAATCATCCAGCTTGACCTGAAAGTCACTTTAATCCTAGTTCTAAGGTTTCATAGGGAAGTACACAGCCACAGGCACGTTCACACATTACTTGTGTTCATGGAAGCATTAACTGAATTTCCAAAGTCCTGTCTCAGCACATGCAACATGCAGTGGGAAGAATTCTTTAAAGGTCTCTCTCGCTGTTGGATCCCTGGTCCTTGTGGTTTCATATCAAGACTTATGAAGGAAGAAGGGACTACCTAAATTTCAGGTGGATAAGCAGTTATGACAATGACACTGTAACGCAAGAATAATTTCTTCAGACCAGAAGAAACAAAGCAGTGTTGGGGCTGACTACAAAATTACAGTTTTTCAAACTGTGGGAAGATGAAATATGCAGTGGTTGTCAAATTTCTGAAAGTGGAAACACCTTCCCTACACCATAAATAATGCTACCAGCAAGATATAGCCCCTAAATATTTCTGAATGACACAAAAACGGGACCAACAACTTCACCTTTGGCACAGGAATCTCTTAAAAATATGCAAGAAAACACCACCCTACAACTCTTTAATTAAAGTTAGTTTTTCTAAAATGCCTCTGACATAGATATCCCCACCCAGCTAAACCCAAACTTCCCCTGCAGCAGAGTGGGGTGAAAATGCTGGATGGAGATCAGATTAGAACAACTCTGTCATGCTCCTGTTGGTCACTGTGTGTCCTGAAACCGAAAGAAACCTGCAGCAGGAGAGTCCAGCATTTCAGTGAACTAAACCAGTGTCTCCCCTGGCTGCTTGCTAGCAGTGGTCAAGATTGCCTTTCTCTCGGGCCAGTTTATTTGGGTCTTGGCATTTGTCTGACTCTGTAAGTGATGAACTAGGCCAAAAGGATCTAAAGTTCAGGCCCAGCTTGGCTAGATTTTTAGGGATTTTACAACTAAATTTTTTTATTTTACTTGTGCAACATTTCCAAGAAATACTTTACTATACATATATGTATTTAGCATAGCTGTCTGTCAATTTTCATGACAAAAAAGTATTTCGAAACTGGAGAATAGTAATAGTAGAGTTGTTTTTAAAGGAATCACCCTACACCATTCTAGGCCAAACCCTTTTATTAAAGTTTTATGAAAATCCTCCCTGTTTTTTACATTCCAGTTGAGTCTATTAGCTTTTCAGGTTTTGATGATCTAGCAGGTATAAGCACTTCTCACATTAAATGCAGTGTTGACAAAGGAAATTCACTAGCAAAGGTTTCATTAACTGGGGATTATACTGAAACCTTTTCCCAGAATTGCCAATAAATGGAGCCTTAATCAAAACTTTGGCTTTAAATTCAAGTGCAACTAATATAATTTTGTGTTTGGTTTAAAACTACCTGTGGTTATTTTCTCTTTTTTGCAATATTCAGCATTATGCCATCTGAACTCTCAAACAGCATTGTTCCTATGGTGAAACAGCAAACTTAAATTTTGTGTACGAATGAATCTTGAGTTTAACTTCTGCTTCCAATGAGTGCTGTGGAAAAAGAGCCCATTCCTGCAAAGCAGGAGAATTAACAAGTTCCCTCAAGTGATGCCGTAGTTATTGGACACACTGTTCAGCCAGGGCTTGTTCCTGGAGTGAAGGTCCTGGGTTGGCACGTCTGCAGTGTGTCAGCACAGCTCAGGGGTGAGGAGGTGCCTTCCATGTGTTGGTCAGAGTTTATGGTGGGTCTCAGCTGTGAGGGTGACTTTGGTGCCTGAGGGTTTGCAGTTCCCCACAACACACAAACACGCTGGCCTGGGACAATCCAGCACCAGGGCAGGCAGTAGAAGTTTTCCCATTGACGCAAGCAGTTTGGCAGTCTTGCTGACCTCAGTATAAAATAGTGTAATACTCTCCCCTGTGTCTCTCTTCCAGCATTGAAGTTATCTGGCAAAATCTCCTGTTTCTCTTTCTCCAGGTATGTGAAGAGGCTATAGCATCTGCTGGCTTCATCAATCAAGAAAATCTGCAAATTTATAGACCCTTTAGGTGGCTGCTGGAGTCTTTTTAAGTTTGCTTGTGCACTACAGTGGCCTTTTTCACTCTGTTTCTAGGAAGAAAAAGTTCCAATTACTGATTAGGGAATTGAAGGGAAGCATTTGGGGCCCTGTCCCTCTGCTGCAGACCCTGATGCCTGCCCAAGAAAGAGAACCATGTTCTGGAAAGTCAATAGGAGCATGATCTAACTCTCCTAAACTCAGTGGGAATCTCTCCAAGGATCTAATAGGTTTAGGGTTTATAACACAGTCTGTTAAGATGAAGTTTTTGAAACTACCTGAGGGATCTGAGTATAGTGTTCTACTAAAATTAATAGAAATTGGATATTTAAATTCCTTAGATGTCTTTGAAAGCCTTACCTCTAAGTAGCATATAAAGATCTACTGTAACTTCCATTGCACCTAATTTACAATTTATAGTTAAGATGATGTAAACTCTGCAGTTTGTTTTAAAATGCAGTTCATTTATTTACAGCTCCCTAAGCTAAGCCACTGTTTAGGGTTCTATGAGAAGAAACCAAATATTTTGTAGTAGTCACAACTGGTGTTTAATCTGAGTTAAGAAGAATATCATATCTCATGAGGAGAACTGAGACAGAATCATAAATCTGAAGTCATTTCAGTTTTGTTTTTGAAAAAGAGTTTGAACTCATATCACCCCCAGCCTCCTTAATGGTTTTACATAAACAATGAACTGCCTCAGGAAAATCACCAGTGGCTCTTCTGTCAACAGAGAGCTTCATTTTCTCTCCCAGATTAGGGTGGTCTGGAGCTATCAGCAGCTGATCTGACAGAGTAAATCTGAAACAAATTGCTGTTGCTATAATCTTTCCTTGACATGGGGTACTGCAGAGGAGAGAAACCAAGTATTGTTGCATAACTAAACTGGCTTGGCTGGTGGTTCATTAGAGTGTATTGAAAAGTGTTAGGCTCTCTGAAAATCCTATCTTATCTATCTATCTATCCATCTATTTGTAAAAATTTGGTTGGTGTATATTTCTTCACCCCAGAATAATGTAAGAGAAATCATCTCTCAATGCCTTCTGATTTTAAAGTTGATCCACAGGTGTAAAATGAAGTCATCTGAAGATTACGTTTTTGTTTAGGTTTGAGAAATGTGACAAACTTTGGGGGGTTGGTTGGTTGGTTGGGTTTTTTTCCTGGGGCTACTATTTTGATTGAGCTTAAAATACTGTTGGAAAATGTTGTTAGTCATACTGCAGCTTAGTAGTGTGGTAAAGATGATACTCAAATGTTTGAATTCCTGGAAAGGCTGTAGCTGAGGCGACTGGCAGAGAATTGCTAATTTCCTTGGTATTGGTGGAGACTCTTGGTTTGGTAAGCAGGAAGCAGACCTACATTACTCCCAGACTTCACTGGAGAGCTGTGGTTCAGATGCCGTGGCTGTTGGTATATCTGGAACTGGACATTGAAGATTGATTGGCTCCATCTCAGGAAATCCCCAAACACTGCTGGGTTTCATTTTTATTTTTTTAAGGAAAGAGTGTTGTGTCTCTCATTTTGAAGAAAGCATCTCTTTGTCCTAAATTTAAGCTGCTGAGGGAAGTGCCACCAAGCAGATCCCAGCACCCTGAGGCAGCATCATGCTCTGGCTGGGGGCAAAAGAGGGGGTGATGGGAGGAGTGGTGGGTTTCTGCCCTTTCCACAAAAATACCCTGCAGAGGGTGTCATCCTTGAGGGTCCTTTTCTCCTCTTATTGGTACCTGTCCTCTTCTCTTTCCCCTTTGTGTGCACACTTACCTACATGGCTGACAAACTAGTTGAATTAGTTTGGATTTTTTCCTTCTGTTGGAGGAAATGCCACCAGTGGGAGAGAGGGTTCCCCTCTTACATCTTGTGTGATATCAAAAGGAGCTGTATGAATTAGATTGATGTTTTTCTCTGAGCATAACAAAAGAGTTGAAATATTTTAAAGCCTAACTGCATCAAAGGATGAAAATGAAAATATCCTTTCAGGAATTCAGGTTGCTGAAAAAGTCAGATCCAGCTCAGACACAAGAATGTTTTATATTAAAACCTAAGCAACCAGACAGTATAATATTTTCTGAAGTTTCACCCATCATGCTACTGGTTTCTGCAGGGAGAGAAACATAACTATTCTCAGGAAAAGTAAATAGTATTGTTAAGAAGCTTGTCATATCACAAGTTCTAATTGGAGAGGCTTGGGGAGCTAACCAGTTTGCAGACTTCATTAAATATGCTGGAATGCCCCAAGGAACAAAAATGTTGAGGGGCATCCTCAAATTATATGGATGCAGACTGTCCTGTGTCCTTGGACCACTGGACTATAGAATGCTATCTCAAGGTGGGCAGAGAAAGCAGCACACGGCTGCGTGGACTGAGACCCAGAGCTACCAGAGGTGTGGCTGAAGGAGTTGCAGCATGGCACTAGGTTCACTCTCCTGCTTCCCAAAGGTGGTGAAAAGCAGGAGAATTGTTTATCAGTAGACAAATCGGCTGGATCTGGGAAAATGGAGTGGTGGTGTGTGGTAAGAGCAGCCTCATCACACAGTGAGTGGGGCTGGGGCTCCACCGGGAGACAATGAGAGAAATGTGGTCTTTCTGAAGATACTTCCCCCTCAAGGGCTTTTGTCCTCTCTGCTTCGTGTGGATCATATATCTACCTCTGATCCTGGCTTGAGGGTATCAGCTGGTCACTGGGACATAATGACAACAAAGGGAAGGAGAATCCCCTCCATCCTAGCCCTCAGTTGGCAGAGGAGTACATGTAAACATGAATTTCCCTCCACCTTGACAAATTCTCCAAATGCTAAACCCCAGTGGCATTTTGATTGGAATCTCTTTTAATTGCTCCCATTGAAGCTGTTGTGTTTGTAATGCAATAATTACAGAGCCTAATGGTGGTGATCGTCAGTCAGGTCAAGTCACTAGAGGTCTCCCCCTTCCCAACTCTGTCCCAACAACTGATCATGAAGCTAGGGCTTTGATGGTCCCTTTCTTCAACGGCCAATTCATTACTTCATGCAATGGAAATGTCAAGTGCAGCTTGAGGAGGACAGACAGGAGGACCATAACCCTGGATAATGTAGAGCCTGGTAGAAACAGAGCTAGAACAACTTTCCCATACCACACACGTTTTAACCAGAAGTGATGAGAGGTGAGGCAGCAGCTGCACCAGGTTATCTGTGCTGTGCAGGGACTAACCTGAAGTGTGCTCTGAGACATTCTAGTTGGTCAGATCTTGCAGAGCAGTCCAGCCAGGGACTGGTCATGTTCAGGAGTGAAACTACACAGATTTAGATTAGGAGCTGAATGTCATTTTGACTATAACAAGAGAATTCAGAAGTTTGGCTATTAGTTAGACAAACTATTGCTTTATATTAATTTTATTTTGTTAAAGTACTAGAAAGGACTACATTTTCAGTTGAAAAACATGACCTGAAACTGAGCTAATCCAGTTAACACCTATTTCACAGAACTGCCACCCACCAAGAATTTTACTGAACAAGATCAAGAATCAATTTTTCAGTGCACACATTAAATGTAATGACAGGTTCTTAGCAATTTTATTCTCTTTCAATGATTACTTAACTTTGATCGCATACTGAATGCCCTGAAAATCTCAGATGTGGCTCAACCATCTGGCATTATATTATACATTTTAAAAGGTGTGTTTAAGACCTTCTGTGGCTAGAATAACACTTCTGTGGAACTAGTACTCTCATCTGTGTTCCAAATCCATCACATTATTTTCTTATGAGGCCAGAGCTACCATCACTAATTAGGCCTTTTATTTTGTTTTACTAGATTATCTGGTTTTTAACTTTAAGATCTCCTTGGCCAAAAAACAACTTGGATGAAGTTATCTGAGTAAATCCATGCCAGGTCTCAGACAAAACTAGCAGAGTTGATTTAAAATTACCCCCTTTCCAAAATCTCAAAAACAAAGTTTTCCTTCTTTCCCAAGAGCCATGAACACCAGTTTGAATGCTGAAAACCAGACCTCATCATAGCTGTGTTTTGCTCTTTCACCAGTTTTTTTGTGTTACTGTAAAAGGAAACTGTTACATTATGAATGTTTGATTACATGCAATTTCCAGACTTTGACATTGTGTTAGGATGATGCGATCTTGCAGGGAGCACAAGGGGAACATGATGTTCAGTTTCCTCCTTTTGTACAAGAGAGAGAAGGTAGATATTAGTCTGAATCAATGCCTTTGCATTCTCATATCCTCACGTTTTAGAGAAATAGATGCATTTCTTGGTGTTCTCTGTGAAGGAGGCAAGTGAAAATACAAATGTAAATATGAAAATAATGAGTTAGAAAAACATATACAGGAGGAAGATAATAGGGTGAAAACAAGTTACTGTACATAGTGAGTTACAAAACATTTTTTTTCTATCCTGGATGTTATTAACAGCAGCAGGTGAAGTTCAACAGGTTTGAGAATTCCATTTGGCTCAGCTTGTTCTGACTTCCCTGCAATCTCCTTAAAACAATGAAGAGAATCTTTATGTTGGGTTTCTTGTAAAATTTCTTCATCACTATCTGCTTAGGCCTGAGTTGATGATCACCCCATCCTCCCTCCTGGGTTTAGAATCTCTCCACCAGAATTTCATTTTATACTTTCACACCAGAGAGTATGAAAGTGTCTTTGAAGAGATATCTCAAATACTAGAATATAAACATTAGAAGTTTTATGTCACAGCTGTATGTTTGCTGATATTCTCACCACTGGAGGTGAGGCCTGCTGGAGGTCACTTCCACCCTTCTCATGGAATATCCACCACACGGTGGGGAAAATGGGGCACCCATTGAGCTTGCCTGTTGCTCTGTCCTGGATCCTTTTTGCTTTGGAACTCTTCTGGAGGCAACAGAGAAGGTACAGATCTAGTTCTTCTCTCTGAGTGTGCTGGTTTTGAGAATCATTTTTTTGCCAGTGTTTATCTTGGCCTGACATTCCCCACTGATGCTGAGCACTGACTGGATCCTAAGGGTGCTTTGAAATGACAATTTCTACAATATTTTAAAATTCTAGGCATGGATTAGAGCTGTTAACATTTTTCTTTTGTGGTTTTGAACAAAAGCAACAATGCCTGCTTTGCTTTGTACTGTGCTTCTTGCTGTTCAAGTGCATGAGTTTTGCCACCTCCCAAGCAGTCAGGATAAGGCTGAGTTGAGACCCCAACTCAGACTCAAGCAGTGATGTTGCTTGCACAGAAGCCAAGCTTTCTATGTTGTCCATTGAAAAGTGCTTTTGTGCATGCCTGGGACCTTGATTGTAGCCACCAGGAACTCTGTGCTCCAAAATGAGCTGCATTTTCTGAGTGTTGGTACCACCTGTCCTGGAGGGTTGTTGGAGACTATTGAACCATTACCTCAGATTTTGGAAGGATTAAAATTTTTTGGTCCTGATTTACACACTGTAGGAAACAGCCTGAATCCTCTTCACCCTTTCCTCAAACTCTAGTTTGTGAATTTGAAAACTTGCACATGGCAGAGAAATAAAAATAAATTGAAATATTTTTTCCATGCGCAGTGTAGCTGAACAGTATCATGAACCATAGCTCAACCACCACATCTCCAAAACAATGGTATAGTTCACATTCCTTTGCAGCAGTGGTTTGGCCTTCAAAGTTTGGATGACCTTTGAGATATTATTGAAATCTCCCATTTTTTACTACTGAAACAAACCGGAGAGAATGTAGGTCTGTGAACACCACTAGTTCTGTGCTGAGATAAAAATAATACTCTGACAATGTATTAACTGTAATTTTTTCTTTCATCAGATGCATGATACCAGTTTTGTTTTGCTTGAAGCAGCATGGGGTCTTATGCTGCATTTTTATAGAAAGCAAATTCTCTTTTTTTACAGAATAGGGTACCTCCTAGTAAATAATACATTTGCCATTCCAGCTCAGCATTATGTAATTTTCATCTTAACTAAAAACCTTCTTTGATTGAACCTGTAAATATCCTTAAAAAGAGAGAAAAAGTTGCTTTTCAGAATTACATTTGCTTCAGCATTGGAATGTACCCTAGAGAAAGACCATTGTTCTTAAAAAAATAAAAAGAAAGAATGCAGACCTCTGCCAAATACTTCCTTACCATGCAAAAAGCCTCCAAGAGAAAGAAAGAGAGAGTTCAGGATGTTGCACTTGCCCCAGCAAAAAGGCTGAAAAAACCAAACAAACCTGCAATTATGGCACAGTTTTCAGCAACAAAGATTCCTTGTATGAAGTAGGGGCAAGATTTCTTTTCCATATAAACCTGTCCAGGTCTGAAGCAGCTCTGTTGATTTCAGTAATTTCCACAGACCTGCATCAGTTCTTTGTCCCACGGGAGCTACAGGTATTGGACAAATTATTAGTGCATGTCAATGCAAAAGTTTAGAAAAAGAGTAATAGTAATGGCTAAATGCACTCCAATTAAAGTGAAACTGGGTACTGCAAAAAGATTCATGCTGTGAGAAAGGTCTGCTTTCACACTGCCATGGAAGGCCTAGCTTTTAACATATTCAATAATTCTGTGAATCTTGGTTCACAGAAGATTCTGTGAATCTTGGTTCTTGATTTTTGGTCTTTGGAGCCCAACAGTCTAGGCCTGAAAAGCTCTTAGAAAAAGAGTGTCAGAAAGGGCCCATCTCACGTAGGGACTTTGAGCTCCCTTCCAGATGTGGAGGGTGAGCTACTTGGGAGCTGATCCTCAAGGGACTGAGCCTGCCCTGCTTCTCCATTAAGGGCATGCCTGGCAGAAACAGGTAGCAGGAAGGAGTGATCATGCCATAAGATTCCACTCCAAATTGCCTCTGAAGCTGATGGGCTCTTTGGATGCAAATCTCAAGGAAAATCCATTTGGAACTATATAGAAGGATTTATGGTTTTGTGTCATAAGTACTTTATGTGTTATCTTTAACATTTGAGCAATATGTTTGTAATTTTCTAAGCTAAAATCTGAATAAACATTTTAAACAAGTCTCTATAACCTCCCTAATTTTTTTTGTTTTGTTTTGTTTCCAAGCTCTATCAGAGATCAATAAATAAGCAGAGTAGTTTAAAAGTTAAACAAAACCCATATCCATACCTTAAGTACTGCAAACCACAGAATTAAAACCGCACAGCAAATTATAAACATAAAGCTGTGTCAAATGCAAAGTAAAAACCTCTTTAAAAATGCCTATGTCACAGAAGACTGCAGTGTTTTAGAAAAGGTTCCTTTCCTGTCAATTTTTTCAATTGCAATACTCTTAAGGGTTTATGTTAAGGTTCATTTGATTCTATTTCTTTAATTAGCCAAAACATCTATTAAAGATATGCATGCAAAAACTTTCAGTTGGGAAGTTCAAATCACCATATCTAGTTGCTTAGATTTTTTGTAATTTTAATATACAGTTAAGAAAACATAGCAAGTCTTTGTTTCTAGAGAATATTATATTGCACTGCAGCAGGCATAGTTTCCCCTATTTTGAGAGTAAAATGGCCATGAATATATTTGTTCTTCAAAGCAAAACCTATCAAATATGCTTTCTTTATCCTCTTAAGCATGCGTGCCTGTACATATGGGCTCTTACTGACTATTTCGGGGAAACATCCTCAGCTGCTTTGAGTTGCCGTAGTTCCCTGACATATTTTTGTCAAAAGAAATCAAATTATTTCACTGAAAATATTAATCACAACAAAATATTTACATTTTTTAATGTAAATGTGACAGCAAAGGGGAGGTGCCAGCCAGCTACTCCTCTAACTAATCTTATTAAGCAGCTAGGGAAAAGGAAGCAGGACTTCTATGAGGGCTGAGCTAGTAGTAGCACTGGTTACTCAATTTGATGGACTGAATACAAGAATTTTTTTTACTATTTTGTGTCGTGTTGTCCCAACACCTGACAATATTGGAGCCTGATGGATATTTTTTCCACTGACTTTTACTGTAGAGGGTACAAGTGTATTTACAAAAGTAACTCATGAAAGACATTTGAAGTACTGTGGCCAGGCTTGTTATCCTGACTTGTATCGCAGTCTCAACTTCATACTTTTACGTTTCTAGCAGAGATTTCAACAATATAGGGGGGAAAATATTCACTGTGCTTTGGGAGAGTCATTACATGTGGAATTATGGGAATGGCATCCACTGACTGCAGAAAGTTTGGAAAGCAGAATAAGGAGAGATCACACTTCAGTAAAACATCACTCAGGAAAGAGGCTCCTAGGTAAGACCAGCTCAGAAGGCCTAAATTGGAAAATATGATGAAACATTTGTTAGCTTCTATCTGGAAATTTTGGAGGCCTGTTTTCCTGGTTTTAGCTCTATTATGGATTTGTTCTGTTGTTTTTTTCCAGGCAAAGAACAATCTAAAAAGTCTAGAAAGAGCAACTGCAGCACTATGGAAACAGTCTCATGGAAGAAGATTATCACAGATTGACAAGCAGTGATCTTTGTCTTCTGCCCTTTTTTCCCCCCTTCCTTTTTCTTCCTCAGATGAGGAATTATAATGGAGCTATTGCCTGACCAGCATGGAAATGGGTAGATTTGAGATTAATGAATAAAACCCCTCATCTTTAAATAGGTTTATTATGCACTAACTCTAAGATTTAGTCACTGAATAACCAGACTTCAGTCTTCACCAACACACACCATTTCATGTTCATGGCAAAGCAATCTAAGAGCCTTGCTTCAGCAAAGAGAGAGAGAACTGAACTCATAGCTGCTTTTGCAGCTAAAAATACTGTGCTGCCACATAACATTTTCTGGCAGGGAGCTGGAAAATCTTCATTTTGCAAGGCAAGCTGGTGGCACTGTATTTGCATGGCTCAAAACCACTTTGCAGAGACCACCCTCTCTTTCTCTCCACAGACTCCCTCTCTGCACCAGCCTTTGCCAAGGCATCTGGATTTCTTCCCCAGAGAGTCTTTGAGCAGAGATTTCTTCTAGTGGCATCACTGGCCCTTCCCATAAGGATAAGCTAGCCAAAATTTTCCTCAAAGGGTGGCTTCCAATGAGGAAGCCCTTCCAAGAACAGTGAACGCACCAAGTTCTTGCCCATCGCATCAAAAATCCTGTTTCAGAAAACACTGTGACAGTAAGGCTGATTTCAGTGTGTCACATGTGATTGCACAACACAACACAGTGCAAAAATGTGAGACAACTAAACAACAAAATGCTGGCTCTGGATCAAACATGTAAAGCACTTATTTTCAGCTCCACCATCTGCTATCGGTTTGCACAGTGTCTTTCCCAGCTGAAAACACAAGGCAGATTGGCACGAAAGGAGAATTCCTCTGGCTGGTCACACACTGCAAGACACAAATTTCTTTTCCTCTTGTGACTAGCCCATCTCTCTCTTTATTTTTTTTTTTTTCATAATGAAATAGGCTGGTTTGTTCAAGTAAGTCATGATAAGCTGGAAACCAATCCTCTAGGAAAAATATTCTCTAGCATCCTACCAGGAAAATAATGGTATTGCACTCCCTCCTTCAAATTAGGCATGCAAAAATTAGCAACTGAATTACATAGATTGGCTGAAACTTTTCTGCTGAAAGTTTTTCAGTGGTGACCCTTTTTCAATTGCTGCATAATCTCTGAGATCATTAACTCTACTGTTGCTAACTGATAAACAGCAAAATGTCAGAATTAGTAAGAAATTCTTTTAGTTAGCAAGTAACTATGAAAAAAAATAGTCACTTTGGGGTATTTAATGTGGAAAACAGCAAAGGAAAACAAAGCAAACCAAATAACCTCTAAGTTTTTCTGTGGAGCCAATGTGCCCCCCAACCATTTGCTAGTTGAGGTTCATATCTTTTTAATAAACTGATTATTCTTTTAGAGTCCTGATTTGGAGAGAGGGAACTGATCTGAAATTCTTTCCTTTTCAATAAAGATCAAAACCACTTGGACGTTTGCTTCTTTCTTCCCTGAATAAGATGTTTTTGAGTTAAAACCCTCTCTCTGTTGACTTCACTGGGGCCATGATTTCACCCCAGCAATTATTCTAAAAGCATTACTCATTTAATAAGCATACCACACTAATTCTCTACTGTTTCCGTATGAGCATCTCCCAATGCCAATGTAAACCCACTGCACAAAGCTACATTAAAGCAATATTTATGGTTGAGATCTTAACACAAAAGTCAGGAAACTCAGAGTTATGGTTCCCCCAGCCAACCATAACCAGAGGTAGCTTTAGTGTTTTGCATTGCTATGTCTGTACTCCACAATGTATGTGCAAATACCGTGACTGAGTTATAGCTGCTGTGGGAATTATAGCTTTGGATTTCAGCATATTTTTGCATTTAAATTCTCAACCCAGGTTATGAACAATTGTGAAAATTATGGTTGCAGCACAGGTTAGTGCCTCCAGTTTGCTGTTCTTGGTTACTGCTGATACTGCCATGGGACAATTGTAAGCTCTTCCTGTGGTGTGGGTGATGGGAAGCCTGAAGGTCTCTTTTACTTTGACAAACAAAATAGTTTGGCTGCACTCATAAGGTATATAAAGATTAACTTTTCTGCAAGCTTTGTATCATTCAGAAGATACTCTGGAAGAGAGCAAGGGAGCTAATAGGATTTGACAGAGATTACTTAACATGATTCTAATGCTAATATCCAATTAACTCAGTCAGAGACGGGGAATAATAAGCTGCTTTTCTGTACATTTTATACTGTGTTAGGAAAATGCTGTATTATCACTTCAAGGGAAGTGGGACAGTTTTCACCAAGTGTCCTCAGCAACAAACAACCTGCCATGTGGAAAAGAGAAAGTTTGTAGAGCAGGCAGCCCTAACCAAAATTACTCACGGCGGTGTGGGATATTCTGCCCTGTGTGACAAAGCCTCTTTAGCTCACATCTGCTGCTGTTCTAGGGCAACTTTCCCTGTAAACTACTACGTAGTTAGTGTGCAGATTATTTAAATAATTCCTTTAGACATAAATATTCTGCAGTGAGGACTAAAAATAGATTTACTAGGTTGATGATAATTGGAATTTGATGGAGAGGTTTACAGTAAATTGCAGATAATTTTTATAATGTTTCTCAAGGATCATGGAATTGAACTCAGTTTACTAAGCTAGCTGACTCAGGAGTGGGTCATGGCTTGAATGCCAAAGAGGAGCAGCAGAGGCCAAAAGCCCTCTCCCCTCAGACTGTGCCAGTGATGGGCTGGAACTGACTAGTCCAGATGGAACTGACTGAGAACCAAATAGATGAAGGGTGCTGGCATTTGTCTATCATAAACCCTGGAGGAAAAGAAATTACTTAGGCATGTATTTCCTCAGGTTAAAAGTCCACAAACAGAACCACGCTAGGCTGTATTTCTTGGGGTGTTGTAGCCTCATCTACATTTGACCTGTGACCACAATTTGTAATTCTTAGTGAACACAGCCACTCTTCTAAGGCAAGTTATAATCTTGTCTGTTGGGAAACAGCCAAGCAAAGCAGAGCATGATAAGTGGAAAGAGAACTGCGTGCCTACTAGCAGCCACTCCAAATCATCACCTTTGTTTGCTTTCAGATGCTATCAGCATCCAACTGCAAGGATGAATGAAGTGATACATCTGGCTCACTGACCAAAACATGAGGAGTGTTTCCTTGTGCTCTTAACAGATGCCAGCAGCAGCATACAGCTGAACTGGCCCTTCCATAACCTAATCCCTTTTGAACATGGCTGCTGATATGTTCATGCCTCATGCTTATATGTCTTGGCTTTTCATTTTATGTATTGAATTGTTTGGATAAGGTCAATATATACAGCAACAACATTCCCCCTGACTACACAAGCCCAGCTGCTTCTGGCCCATATTTCAACCAGCTTCCCACTCTGTCTGAATATAGCAATGGTATAATTGGATTGCACAGGAGCAAAACTGACCATTTTGAGGTCAGACAGCAGAAATAATTTGCTTTGGAACAGATATTTCTTCAGTGTATTTTGCAGCAATTCTAAGCAGGTCTCAGGCCAAGTCTCTTCGCAGAGGGCTTTTGCACAACCAGAAGAGCAGTACATTACTGCAGACGAGTTTGCCATTGCTGCTCCCCTGTACACCTCAGTGCGGTGGGTGTGCTGCAAGGTCTCAGTGAGCATGCATGGGGACAAGTCTTTTGTTTGCACGTAGTCAATAGCTTGGAAAAAAACCAAAACTAGGAGAAGCTTATCAAAAACCTGGAGAAAGGATAAAACCCAAAGCAAGACATTTTTAGCTCTGTATAAGCAACATTTCAATTGTTCTAAAAAATATTTATTGGAAACATCTTGAAATATAAACATACGGACATTATAGTACTTTGCAAAGGTCTGCCTGTGCTCTGCTGAACTGTTGGATAAGCTGAGAAATAGTAATTTTGTACTTTTAAGAATGATGAAAATGAATTAAAATTGCCTACCAAGCTATAAATTAATTCAGGGGTACAGTATAGCTCTTGCAAACTGCTTGTTATCTCATTCTTACCACTTCACAAGTATGCTAGTTTGCAAAGCCAAAATACTAGTATGTCTCACAGCACTTTTAAAGCAAGTTGGAATTAGGTGTATAAACACACTTTTCAGTGTTAGTTCTGTTGCTGAAAAGAGATGTTTTTTGTTGCTATGAGAGCATGTTATTGGGCTTTGAGGTAAAACTGATTTATCTAGTAGGCTGCTTATTTAGATTACAGTTTTAAAGTAATTTCTTACAGATCCTTTAGTTCTGGGTATCTCCTGATGCTAGTTTATGTGAACCACTGATTTTGGGTTTGGATTTTTAAGAAAAAGGCACTGGTTTTGGTCATATCTGTCATGAAGTGGGGTTAGGTAATGTGGACTAAACTCAGGATTAAGAAAGGCATGGATCAGCTAGTACATAACACTTAGCTTGATGTAACCAAGAGCAAGATGCAAGTCTCTGCCCCATCATTTTCCATGATTTTCATTTATGTGTATGGAGTGTTTTGCATACTGTGACCTCTCAATTAACGTTATTTATATCTCAGTAAACTACCATGCTACTTTTCCAGATGTACTAATCCTTTATGTAAATGCACTTATTAAACCCAGCCACCAGGCTCAGTGAAACCTGCCAAATCCACTGTGTCTGGACTCACACACTCCATAGACTAAGCTTTATTTGCATAAACTTGTTCTGTGAGTGTAATCTTACTTATCATCTGAAGAGTTAAAGTTTCACTAATGTAAATCCCTGACAAATCAAGCACAGATGTAACTGTTTGCCCCCAGGCTCAGCCTGTCGATTCACTGCCACCCTTGTATCTTTTCCCTGCTCCTTCCTCCAACCCCTCCACCGTCCTTCCCACCCTGCAAGTGTTTTCTTCAGCACTAGTAATCGTTTAGAACTGTTTATGTAGATACATTGCAGGTACCAAACAGGACACTGGAAATTAGTCAGCTTGGGTTTTTCCCTTTACATGAAACTGTCTCACAAAATAGTGTTGGCCTGTAATTCTGCTTGTACCACCTGGAAAAATTTGCTCTGCCAGTCCCCAGGTGCCAGACAGATTTTTGCAGTTTGGCAGATGATGTTCGAGATAAGGAGCTGAGCTCAATAAATGCTTAATGTAAGCTGGCAAATTCCACAAAGCAGCCAAGGAGAATTCAATCAGACAGCAGCAGGGAGGTGGTGGTGGTGTGGTAACTCCCAAAACACACCAGAAGGAAGTAGACAACGGGGTGAGGAGATGATTCTTCATATTCCATTGTCTGTGAGAATTGAAAGTTCCCTTCCAGTCATAAAAACAGTAGATTGAAAACCAAAATAAAATCTTCCAGCCCTTGAACCTTTTATGAAAAGGAGGAAAATGTTACTTTTGAATTCAGAGGGTGTTGGCATACACTGGGTTTGTTTCTGATTACTTTAAGTTCTAAATATGTTTCCTTTGCTGGTACCCAGTTGCTATTTATTTGGCTTTAGTCTTTGATCTCCCTTATCCTGGCACATCATAAAAAACATATTCCTGTTTGAATTCTATATTATGCAGTTAGTCTTTGCTCGTTATGTTCGCCTGGCTGGTTGTATGTATAGAATAAGACTCTCTTTGTTTTTGATAGACTCCAGGTGTTTATCGCTCTAACTTACTAATGGATTTGACCACAGAACACGCGTGCAAGAAGCAACCTGAAAAACTAATGGCAAAACTACTGGTTTGATAATTCAAGGGCCTCCTATACCATAACCATAAGAACCACACATATGCACGCGTGCATGCACACAGGGTGTGTTTTGTAAAAGCAAGGATCTTTCTCTTATTCGGTTTTCTTGAAGTGAATTTTTTGTTCTGGAAATTAAGTTTTGTTTCAGATTTATTTGCCACTCTGAGTTTTCTTTGAAAGAGTTTTGAATTTAGGCCCTGCTTATTCAATTCCACATGATAGTGCATTTGAGGAATGTCCTGCATCTAGCTGAGGTGCTGCAGTTCCTACAACTTTCCTACTCCTCCCTTGAAATTCCAAGGAAAGGGAGCATTCCTATCAGCCTGTCAGGCACTGACAGCTCCAGCTAATATGTTTAATCTGCATTGCAATAGCTTGGGAACTGCCAATATTAACTTAGTATCTCAGGTGAGGAACCAAAACTCTATCCCTTATTAACTGCACTGTTTTACAGCAGCCAAAGATGACTCTTTTTTTTCCCCATTTCTAGTTAATCCAAACTTTTATAGTGGGAAATTATAAAAATTCCACTTACAAAAAATCCTTATTCCTCTACATAACACCAAATGATAACTACCTGTTTAAGTGCAAAGCTCTGTGAAGGAACTTGGCTTTAACTCTTACCTGAGGTCTGTTACAACTGCTGCAAAATACACTGCAATGAAAGCTGATTTGAATTTATCCTTCAGAGAGGTTGCACACAAATCATATTCCTTCAGTGCTCAGAATCTTTCCCCTTGTAGGAATGATCTGATTATTTGAAATTTTAAAAATGAATCTCAGGTTAGCTCATTGATTACACTTATTGAGTGAGTCCCTTAAGACATGTAAAATTTATCTTGGTTTCACTTAAACACAGATAGTTTAAAAGAATGAAGCTGCATATATATATTCTGTATGTGCCTATACACACAGGTGAAATCACATACACGTGAAATTTGTTTTAGTTAAAATTACAGGTGGATCATATCAATAGTAAGTGATTTCACTGTGACATCACAGGTAACACAAGCATTCCTCACAGTTGAATTTTTATATTTTGTTGTATTGTTTGTTGATTTCCATACTTTAAAAAGCAGGGATGCCTTTTCAGTCTAAATGCGATGCTGGAGTTACCAGTTTCATTTTTAAAAATTAAACTTTTAATTCCAGTATATACCTCAAAGCTTTGAATTTTGCATTGAGCTTGGCATAGTTTTCTAAGAACCATCACAGTGCTGAAGTTTAAAAGTGTATGAAGAATAATCTGAGGACAGATTTATCGCTCTGAGGTTCAGAATTACCCCGTTTACACCTGCTGAATATTAAACACTGATGTTTTGTTAATTTTATCTTTGGCTGCAGGAGAGGTTTCTCTCAGAGGTCAAACATGCTTGCTGTGTTGGTTACTCGCTCTGTCACCACGTTAATGCAGGGGTTTAGCTAACATCCATGGGCTTGTCAAGCTTTGTCCACTGGGAGCAGGAACTGATGCGGCAATTCAGCATATTAGCAAGGAATGCGTGCAAACCCTGTTTTGAGGAGTGTAAGGAAAGTAAATGGCAACAGTTTTCTTGCAAATAGTTTGTAGGACTCTGTCCACTGGATCCCAAGTATCTGACTGTCATGAATGGTCTTCTGCCTCCCAAAACAGCCATTTTGCCAAAAAGTAGACTCCTGGTTCCCAAATTATTATCTCATTCCAAGTCTGAGCCCAAGTTTGAGTCCAAGTCCCAGGCCCCTCCTGGGGTATTGTTTTGGTTTTGGACAGGTCCTGGTGATCTTGTCTCAAACGGTGACTGCCATTATTTCCAGCAACTCATATAGAAAATGAGTTTAATTCCCTGGACACGAAAGAAGTCAGATTACCCTCTGGCTCTTCTGCTAGCTGTAGCTCAGGTAGAGCTGAAGGTAGCTACTGTCATTTGCAAAAGAGCGGAAAAGGGAGGGGCAAGAACCCGGGCAGTGAAGGAAAAGGCAACCAGAAGATACAGCAGCTTGAGGGAATGGAGCAGTGACAACAGCTCTAAGGTCCATGTGATCCAAAACCAAATAATGCATAGTAGAAGGCAGAGCTATGAGGCACAAAAGGAAAATAAAAAGGAATACTTACCTGCCTGGTTTTACATTGCTTTAAAAGACTTTTTTTGTTGCTTTTGGGAGGGTAAAATTCTACCCAGAAATTAAAAAGCAACAATAGCAGTTGCTTTTATACAATATATTCCAGAGCACTATCAATTCCTGTTTATGTTCCTTCCTACCATGACAGTTTAATTTAAAGGGGAAAATCTAATTTCCTGTGACGATTATATATCCAGTTAATTCCAAATTCTCATGTAACGGTTAAAATTCCTGACAATTAATAGAGGAGGCACAGCTCTGCTGATATAACTTAGATATATTCTCACTGAATCACTGATTAATTTAGGTTGGAGGGGACCTCCAGAGATCTCCTGGTCCAGATCCCCATCTCAAAGCAAGGCCAACTTAGATTGTGTTGCTCAGAACTTTATCCAGCCAAGCTTTGGTATCTCCAAGATCAGAAATCCCATACCTTCTCTGGGCCCCTGTTTCAGTGTTTTATCATTCTCATGGCACAACTGTTTTCCTACTATCTAATTAGATTTTTTTTCACATTTAACATGTACTATTTGTCCCCTGCCTTACTGATGAGCACCTCTGGGGATAGCCTGGCTCTGTCCTCTCTACATCCAATCCCATTAGGAAGTTGAATCCAGCAGTAAATGCCCCATAGCCATCTCCAGGCTGAACAAGTCCGGCTTCCTGCACTCTCTCTCACTGCAGGGCTCCAGCCCTGGCCATCCCACCAGCTCTTCGCTGGCCTTACTGCAGGATGTCACTGTCTTTCTTGTACATGGGAGCCCAGGGCTGGACATAGGACTTTGTTGTAGGCTATAATGGTGTGAATTTTTCAGTGGAAGGACTATTGTTGATATCTAAATTTCCTTGCTCAGAGATCGGGAATGAACACTTTGTTGTGTCCCTACAGAGGACATAATGTATTACACTGTGCACCAGTTTCCCCAGGAAGGAAACTCCAGGCTTATAGGTTTTATGGATTTGTGGATCATTCCTGTAGGTATATCATCTGCTGGTGTTTAACCTGGACAGTTCTTCCTCACATCAGAGTGTGCCAGCAAAGAGGTCAGTCTCTGCTAATCAGTGGTGTGCACACTTCATCCTCTCAAATTATAAAACAAATCCCCCCAAAATTCTGAAGTTTAAGCCAGGCTCCAGAAAATAAAAGTTTTTTTTGAGGGGCGGCATCAAAAGTGATGGAGAAACCTAAGTAAAGCAAATAATTTCCCCTTCATTTAACAGCCCAGAACAAATATCTTGTTCCTATACAGACAGTGTTCTCTGGGAAAATCAACAAAATGTGTCTCCCAAGCTCATTATCATTAGCATCATACCTGTATTTAAAGGATATCATCAACTGAGTGAGTGGAATAAGAAGATAATATTTCATTGCATTAATTGGTGCCAAATTTTGTAAGCCTATCCAAAATGCCTTATCCAAACGGATCTTCTCCGAAACTACAGGTTCAATTTACTGAAAAAGTGCTATTTATTTGCCAAATACACATCTTCTTTTTGAACCTCTAGTTGAACTGCAGATGCAAATGAATGCCTGTTATTTGATTGCTGCTGAAAATTTTGAATACTTGTAACTAAATTCTCCTTATGGGTATGCATTTTATAAATATCAATGTGGACAGTTTATGAAAATGCACTGCTAAGTCTGATTAAGGTAGGCATCAGCTAATCTGTTAAAGACTTAATAGGTATTTCCCTGAACCAACTCATTTTAAAGTTCTTTTTTAGTTGCTCTGTTCTCTTCACTATGAGGGTGGTGAGTCATTGGAACAGGTTGCCCAAAGAAGTGGTGGTTCCCCATTACTGGAGGTGTTCAACACCGGGCTGGAGGGCTTTGAACAACCTAGTCTAGTGGAAGGTGTCCCTGTCCGTGGCAGAGAAGTTGGAACTAGGTGGTCTTTAGGCCCTTTCCAACCAAAACCATTCTATGACTCTTTAGAGGTAGACGAGAGAAAGCATCAGCTCTAAGTATTATTGCAATAACTATTTAAATGAAGAAAAAGCCTTCTGCTTAGTTTGAAAGGAAGAAAAAAATGCCATATATATCCAGGTTTACATATAACAGGCATCATTTACAAGGGAGTATTTACTGCTAGCTATCACATACACTTAGTTACTTCTCCAAAGCTGCAAGACCCTGGGTAATGGCTGTATTTACACTGTTAAGTCGTATGTGCCCTGTGTGATCTGATAAGTGCCGGGGTTTCCAACAGTGTCAGGTGCTTATCGTTCTAGCTCCTCCTGTCGTTTGGAAAGGTGGTTATGGGGAACCTGGAGGCAAATTAGAAAATAACATATTAACACTTGCATCAGTGATGCAATCAAAGTGAATGATTTACATGTCCTGAACAAGTAGAACCCACCCAACTCTCTATGCAACACTGATAGAAAAATGTATTTTAGTTATGAGCTTTAAGACAAAAAAAAAGTTTTTGGATCATCTTTTCAAGAGCAAAGTCTCAGGAGCTCAAGAAGTCTCAGGAGCTCAAGACTATGTCAAAAGCCATATAATGAAGCATGTATTGTTGCTTTTTAAATTCCAGTAGTTATGCTGCTTTGACCCTTGCCTATCTTCAGAGTCAACTCTTTTAGGTGTTGTTGAAGATGGGACTTCAGAGAAGGAAATCTGTATGATAAAATTTTAGCTGCAAGACCTCAAAGAGTAGAAATTCCAACCTTGGAATGAAAGTATGGTCTTTATAAACTCTGGTGGCCTATTTTGGCTAAACACCGATTTTTGGGTACCCTTTGGTTTTAACTTGTGGCTCTAGGAATGCACCCCTTGCACCCCCACTGCTGGTGCGTAGCTCAGGAGCTGAACCCGGATTAACAATGGGCAGACTTTGTTCACATCTCATGGAGAGGTCACTCACAGTTTAGTTTAATGTTTACTGTTTCTATAATTAGCCTCTACACTTCAAAGCACTTCTAAGACTGATAATCAAATGGACACATAAGCAACTCAGTTATTGGGCTGAAAATGGCATTTTGGTATGGATGGCAATTGTGACATGCAAACCTGGAATACCTCAAGAAGCTTAAAAGCCAAGGGAGTAGTTTTGATGAGTGTTACTAGTGGACTGGCTGCTGTTCTTGCTTGCTGAGCTAGACAAAAGGGTGTGAAGCCCTTATTTCACAGAACTAGAAGCTTGTGTGGTCACAGAAAGTAAACAGCAGAAAACCAAGATACTTTTAAGGGGAGCAGGAAGCTCATTAGTTAGTTGTGAGCCTAACCCTGGTGACCCAGACTGCCTATCCACAGCCTGGTGGCTGTCAGTCCTGTCTGTCTCACCCATTCCCAACAGAAACTGCTACTGGCTGCAGCATCAAAGCACCCTTGGAATCGCTGTCCTTCCCCGCTGCCCACTGCTCCCCTTATGGCCCGCCTCAAGAGTGCTCAAGAGAGCACTGGGGTCTCTGGTCCCAGGAGACCCTACCCCCAAGGGTGGCCCTTGGGACTGGTGGGAGCCCCATCCTGCCAGGTACTCCAGTGTCAAGCACATTTCAGCATTCTGTAGGTTCTCCTCTGAAAAAAACCATGCCTCTGCTGTGCTGGCTGTCAAATATCTGCAAAGTATCCTGGCTTCTTCTGTAGGGTCTTCTGAGCAGCAAGGGGGAGCAGTGAGAGGATGTTTGTTTTGAAAAGGGAAGGGGAAGCAATATTTGGCTGTAAGCGTATCTGGGGGTGGCCAGACTGGCCAAGCATGCAAGCTGTATTTCTTAGGGTTGAATGGTAACAAGACAGCAGTGGAAACAAAGCATTCTTTAAGGAAATAAAGAGAGAAGTAAAACTGAAAGAGTCCTCAGTGTAGCATTTTGAGTTTATGAGGCATTTCCTCTTGCTGATGAATATGGATAGCTTAACTTTTCTGCACATTGTTGTTAAAAATGGCTAGAGTACAACTACAAATAGATGTCTGTTCTCCTGCCTACAAATTCTGAACACAAAAATGCAAAATTTAGCATTGGGTTCAGTGTCACATCCCCTGTGATGCCAGTGGAAATGGTATAGTTTACATGGACATAAAATGTTACCCGCAGTCTGGGTTGCTAAACCACTAGGGTAAGCAGTGAGAAAACTTATTTATAGACATTTCAGTGACATCTAGAAACTTTTTCCCGTGGCTGCATTTCCAGGCATCTTCATTTGCTTACTGTGCACTTTTCTGCAAATGTAAGTTGTGGTTGCACAAATCTTTTGGAAGGTCAGTTCTAGCAGAGTTGCAAACCAGTTTCTTTTGCATAGCAACATATATTTGTCAACTAAATGAAAATATTTAATGGAAAAAAAGATTAAGAATGGTTAAGTCACCTAATCCAAGAACTGGGGCAGCACAGTGGAACTGGAGTGACCAGTTGTTCTCCTGAAACCACAAGTTCATGATCACTGAATAAACTTTTGAATGTTTGCCAAGAATAAATATTATTAAATTTGTCGGCCAAGCTGTTCAATGCCAATCACCCAAATAAGCTTGGATATAGTAAAATTTGAGCTATACAAGGTCAGGATTAATTTGAGAGGTAATTTAGTTTAGGAGAATTATCACAGAAAAATCACAGAATATTCTGAGTTGGAAGGGACCCACAAGGATCACTGAGTCTAATTCCTAAGTGAATGGCCAACAGAGAGGTTGAACCCCTTGGCATTATTAGCACCATGCCCTAACCAACTGAACTAATCTTAGGGCTGCCAGGCAAGGTCATCTAAAAATCTGTTTTGTCTTCAACCCCCACATCAGTGCATCACCTTACAAGAGTCACCCTTAATATTCTTTTTGATGACAATAGAACCCATTCTTTGTGTATCTTATTTTAAAGCATATATTTTAACCCTTCTCTTGTTCATACGGCTCCTTTCCTAAACTGCTTAGGAGAGGCAGGTCTTAGGATGAGGTGCAGGGGCTGCTTCAGTGCTGCCTCAGAGGAGCTGGGGAGCCAAGATGCCAGGATGGGCTCTTTCTACCTCTGTTAGGCTCTAGTGGGTTTATGCAGATATTGCGGAGGAAAATGTCCATGAGCATCTCATGCTTGGAGGGCTCCCCAGGCAGACTTGCCTACTTTTAGAATAGGCCCCAGTTTAGGATCAGCCATTCAGATCTTCTTCAGCTTAGGGGAAAATACTTTTTAAACTTAAAATTGATTTTAAAATATGAACATGTGTTCAGAAGGCCAAGGAAGTGGTGGCAAGACTGGGCTAACACAAGCTGGAAATATCAAAGTGTGCATTAGACTGCACTGTTGAATCACTTGGCTATTTAATCCTCAGTTATGGGGCAAGAAATCCCTACGCAACATGCAGGAGGGTTTGACAGAAAGTGAGACAGGAGAAAATGAATTGTTGTGTCTTGTGATATGCTGTATGCAAAAGCGAGCCAGGGGTGAAAGGGTATGATGACAAATCTGTTGGCAATTTAAATCTTGGCTAAGCATAGAATAAATACATTACTCCTGATGGTGAGATTGGATGGTGCTGTCATGGATTCATTTTGTCTTCCTGGTGTTTTTCTAGCCCCTTCTCTTTCATCTGACCTATGGCATTCATATCTGCATGCCAGTGTGTCAAAATAATTTTTGAATGTGTCAGGTTTGACTGCACTTTAGTTGCAACACAGGCTGCATGCATTTTATCTGAACTGCACATCCAGATGCTATTAAAATCTACGCATTTTGGAGGGTTGTACCAGGCCTTCTAAAGATGGCATAGCCTGGCGAAGCTCTGCTTTGGGGCACAGTACCAGTCTTGCCCCAGCTTTTACACTGCCTTTGAGTGTGCAGGGCTGACCAGCACTGCCAGGAGGGTGGTACAGGATTTTCATACAGCTAGAAACAAGGTCCTTTAACTTCACAAGAGGTAACATGAGCTCACAGAGTTAAAACTAAACCAAACCAAAGCAAAGCAGAAATACTGTGGCAGTAACTGGGTGTGTTGGGAACATTACCTTTCCATTTGTGTCACCTATATTTTTTCACTTTCATGATTTTCTTTTTCATGTGGTTTGCTTTCTCTTCTTTTTCCCTTATGGTTTTTGCATCTTCTACAAATGACACCTTTTGCCATGCTGTAGATATTAGTGCAGGGGGTCTCTGACTGCTGGCCTGGCTGCTACTGCAGTGACAAAGATGGGGATTTCCTCTGGATGCAGGAGAGGTAACCTCTGTTTGCATGTGACTGTCTCCACTTGCTGCTAGCAACCTCCCTGTTTTTTCCAAGATGTTTCCTTTACAGTTTGCACCAGTGGATGGGGATAGACTAAAAGGAGCAGGTTGATACTTCTGTTTGGATAACTTCCTTCTGCCTCCCCCATTTACTTATCTAAAGCTTATCTGAAACTTTATGGGCTGGAAAGTCACAAAATCAGATGTTCTTGGGAGTGCTTTACTGCTTTATAGGCTTGGTGTGGCTGGACATACCACAGGCACAGCTTGTCATGCAGTGTTTTGGTAGCTCTAGCTCCTTACAGCTGCCTAGAGCTTGGCTACATATGAAAAATTAAAGAAATGAAATATTGGTGGAATTTGGTAAGCACTCTGGAGCACAGCCTGCAGCTTTGTGCTTGGCTTACTGCTGCTTTTCCAGGGGAAGGTGAGCCACCTCTTGCCAGGCACCTGGGCCCCCACAGCTGCTCCCAGGACCTGTGCTCTGAACCCACCATTTTGAAGCCCAAGTGTAAAACAATTTCAACCCTACATCTTATTTGTATTTAAATTCCTTATAGAATGTTTGGTGCCAAGATTGTGGCTGTGTCTTGGTTTTCTACGGATCTTAATGAAGAGAAAAAAACCCTTCCAGCCATTTAACTAAAAATATGTGAAATAGGATTAGCCTGTACCTTGTAAAATTTTATTTTAAGAAACTAAGGCCCTGATCCAATCACAATGAGGTCAGTGGGACACTTTCCACTGATTCAGTGGGGCTTGGATATGGTCCTAAGACATTATTTTCAGAAACAAGGACTGTGAGAAATGTATCTAATATTAGAAATTTATTGTTTATATTCTTTCTATAATTAAAATGGCCAGCTGCTGTTAAAAGGTTTCCTCTGAGCTGAATGTCTGCATACTAAATTTGAGTCTGAAACAAAATGAGAGATGTTGGCTCTTGACAACAAAGGCTTTCTGCACAGGGAACCAAGTGGGCTGGTGTCTCAGCTATCCTGTTCCACAAGGCACTGCTGCAAGACATTTGTCCAAGTTCTCCACGGCCTCCTCCACAAACATGGCAGAAGACTGCAGTCAATGAGTAGATTTGAACAACTCTTTGTATATGACACCACCAAGACAGAAATGTACATAGCTGATCGGATCCACACCTCATTTGTGTTGTTCTTGGACAGACAAAACTGAGCCTGCCCTGAAAGTAGTTTCTATTTCTTTGGAGTCCCTAATGGCCTGAAACCTTGAAAGACTGAGACACTTGCTGTCGACACTACGTGTGTGGACAGCCCAGATCTCCAGATGGATGGAGACTTGCTGGATGGGGAAGAGGCTCTTTGCCAATATCTTTAGTAAATAAAAGGAACTGCGTGGGTTAGCTGGGGCCATTTGTATGCAGGCAATCAGCTGAGGTAATTTTTCCTTTTACAGCCACTAAATAATGGGGCAAAATTACCATCTGTGTCCACCATCTGTTTCATCCATGCACAGGATGGATGGTGCCTCCAGGCAGAAGTGCAACTTTTGGGACTGAAGTACAAGATCCAAACTGGAAGACCTAGAAGAAATGGAAAAACATGGAAAAAAGGAAAAAGGAACTGATGAGCCACGACCTTCCTTTCGGGATGTGAAGATTTTCTGTGAGTGCTCAAGGTCACCCACTCCTCTGCAGGGGGCCAAGACACACCCAGGGCAGCTCTCAAGAGACACTCGAAATGGCTGAGCATCCACACACACCCAAATGCTGAGCACTCGTGATAAGGAGTGACAGCTGGGCCACCTCAGAGCTGTTTGGGCAGGGCATGGCCCCATCTTTCATGCGGGCTGCCAGGTACTGTCCCAAGAACCTGGCTTAAGTTTCCTTTCCTGGCCATAGCCACCCAGCACTGGTTTTGTCTGGGACATCAATGGGGACAAGAAAAGACTGTGATGGTGACCTCACCAGCCAGCTGCAGGAGCACTGAACCAAGAGCTGCCCCAGGACGTTGTGATCCCCTCTCCTGTTGAGCATTCACCCCTTCCAAACTGCTATTTTATTGTGTCCCCCACCTCCACTTTCCCTCCTAGAGAATCATGTCTGTGTAGGCCCCTTTGTTTAAATCCTGGAACTTTCCTGGTGAGGTTACTTGTCCTTGGGTGCTCTTGGAGAGTTATGTACCTTCCTGATCTCCTTCATGGGAGGCTCCAACAAGTGCCATTTAAGCAATTTTCACAAGAATGCTGGGAAACTGAATCAGTCTTTCTTGCTGCCCAAGAGAGAAGAAACACTTCAAACACCAACCTTTTTCAAAAGTTACATTTCCTCCCATCTCAGAGCAGCCTGGCTGATGTTGGGCAGGAATCAGATGTGCTTTATTTCCTTTGTTCCTTGTATCCAACTGCTCGCTACAGTCAATACTTCTGTTACCCCTCCCGCTAACATATTGTCTGACGCCAAATTTTGATCTCACTCCAGCTTCGCACCTGAATGACTGCATCTGCTGCAGTTTTATTGAAAGGTATGGGGTCTGTTGGACACACATTGGTACTGGTGAGCAGCCACTCACACATAACCAGTCCTACTGGAGTTAGTAATGGCTCACAGATTTGAATGAACTTCAACATTTGGCCATTAAGCATGGCTTTATCCTCTTTACCTTTTGAACTTATGTCAATTAAGTAATGGCTTGGATGTTCTAGAGAGCTGGCTTCAGTTTTAATAGATTTTCATATAAAATGGGCCATCTCCTATATTTGCTTGCTTTGGATAATATTTTATAGTAAATACTTGATATTTAGAGATTTTTCAAAAACTGAATTATTATTACTATGGTGGCATCCAATGCTTTCTCAGTGCTCCACCATGACATCAAAACCCACAGTTATAGTGAAGTAGACTGCCTGATAACTATATGTATTTTGCTCATATAAAATGAACAAATGCAAAAATTTGCACTAAAAAAAGAGAAAATTTATTTGATATCACCAAATTGGTCTTTCCCAATAGATATGCTAAGCCATGTTGCACATAACTGATCCAACAACACATACACCACTAAATAAGAATATCTTTCCACTTAAGTTTCCCCTTATTTATCATGCATCAGTATGCGTGGTTGACACTTGAGATGTAGAAATGGAACATTTAAATGTAATTTTTTTTTAATAAGGGCCTTGTTTATATTCAATGAAGACTTGCAGAGTGTTTAAACACCACTTATCTTAGAATAGTTCTTGAGTGAGACTGATACAAGCCCACTATACTTAGATTTAGGTCAAAGTTGCATGGTTGCTTCAGCCAGTATTGTGTAGGGGGGCTGTGAGGAAAATGCCAGCTTTTTCTCTCTGTTCCTCTGGTCATGTGTCCACATCTTTTCTGTGTGGTCACGTTAGTGCTCATCCAGAAGTGCTGGAGGAGCAAGGCACAACGGAGGGCTGGGTGAGGGAAAGCTGATTTTTAGCTGGATCCATTCCCTGGTCCACCTCCCTGCAGAACCAAATTACTCACATCTGCAAGGGCACAAGTAGCCTTGGGTAGATGAAAAAGGGGGAGGGACCACCCCACCCACCCCGTTTCAACACAGTTCAGACTGGAATAAAATAATCATGGAACTTCGGCCGCAGTCAAGCAGGCAGAATTACCTGCTGAGGCTTGGTTTGTGGGGGAACAGAAACAGTAAAAGTTGAAAGGAAGATATAGGTTTTGATGAGGTTTGTCTCTCTTTGGCAAAGACTTTTTACTTTCTTAGAGGTTATTGGAAATGTCTTCAAAACATTCCAGGCTTGGTTTTGCTCCTTAAATACTCTTCAGTGTTTTATTTTAACTGTGAAGGGCCAAATTCTTTCCTCAGATATGCATGCAAATACTCCCACATTAATCAGAAAAATTGTCTGCACATACTCTAAATGCAGGAGGTTTCTCATTTGGTATGTGCTTGGCTTCCAAAGGAGAAGTCAATTCTGAGCACAAACTTCCTCCTGTTCACTCAAATTCATGCAAATTTTGTGTTTTTCCAGCATGGATTGAGGACCAGTTGCTCTCACCCTTCAGGGAGCACTAACATATTTCACAAGAAGCTCCAGTAGCTACAGAAAGATTGCCCACAAAGCACAGGGTGTATCAGGACAGTTAAAATGGGGAATCTTATCCTCTGATTTATGAGAAATGATGAAGAGGTAGGAAGAGCTGCATGTAAGAATGGGATAAGACATTAATTCATGGAAAAGAAATTGGTGCATCATATTTGATTTAAAATACAAGGACTGAAACAGTAATGTAGGTCTTTATACTCCTTGATAAAACACTAGTGGACTTAAAAATAAGTTTTAAAAACTGAGCTGCTGTTTTGATTTGTAAAACAAGTTAAACCAAACTTGACAATAAGGCATGTGCTTTAGATTTCCCTGGTTTGAGGCACTGTTTACTCTGGCAGATGTATCCTTAAGTGAAGCTTTTTTTCCCCCCTCAAAGCTGTTACATGGTAGACTGATGTTGGCTGACCCTGAAGCAAAAATTTGAAAACAGCACATTTATTTTCTTGCTAATGCTAAACACACATGCCATGCAGAATTTTTTTGGTCTAGATGGAAAATCTTCAAATCTGGACTATTTGTCCCTTTTACCCTGACTTTAATGTTTTCATGGACATAAAAATAACATAACAAACTTAGGGGATGGGAGCATGTGTGTTTTGCAGTGGGACAGCAGCCTGTAATTTGCAGGCTGCAGGCTGGAAGGGGCAGACGGGAAGAGCCGAAGGGTCAGCCTGGTCCCATGCTGTGCCAGTGACAGTGGGCTTTCCCACGTGCCTCAGCACCCAGCAAAGCTCACAGAGCGCTGCTGCCCAACTGGGCAAAATGTTAGCAGATCTATAAATTCCCTTCTCTTTTTTCCTTATAACACAGCCAAAATGCCAGGCTGACAGTCATCTTTGCTACTACTTGAAAAATTGATCAGGGAAAAAATCGCAATAAAATCCTGCAGTATTGGTGATAATTATGGACGGCTCTGAAAGAAGATGACTTTTTGGAATGGTGGTATTTCTGTGATGTGTAGACCCTATGCTACAGAGATTTTGTGGAGGCCATACGTGATTGCTTCTGTTTTAACAGCTTTCATGTAGGTATAAATAAAGCCAGCATACCTGTAGAGCCACAGTCAACCTCTGAGACACTGAGTTTTCTCTCACTGAAAACCAACTTAAAAGACCCCCTAAGCTGTCCCAGAGTCAGCTGAGGGTGTCAGGGTGTGTTACCAGCAAAAGGAGCAACATGAGCTCGTTGACTGAAGTTGCTAATGGAGCAGTGGTTTGGGTAAAACACTGAGGGTCTGTTCCATGCAATTCTTGAATGGATTTGACTGGATTGGACTTCAGCTAAATGGATTAAATTGTTAAACCAATTTAAGGAAGTCCACGTTCAGAGATGAAAGAAGTTGCTTAAATTGGTGCCAATCCTCACATAAGTAAAGAGGGAAAAAAGATTTAAGAAAGAAGGACTTATAAGAGATCATTCCTCTTGATGAAATTTCTAAATCTTTGCCAATGCTAACTGAAAGGAATGAAAAAAAATCCTCTGGAGAGCTTTTAGCAATTAGTTCCTGTTTGCAATGAATCTGGGTCGGTGTTGCTCTAGGGCGCTCAGCCCAACAATTTATTTTTTTTTTTTTTATAAACTGGACTGCATCTCATTAGAGATGCCCAGCTGTATTTTTCTCTCTCTTTCACAGCCATACACATCACTTTTCATCCTGTCCTTTTCATCACCTACTGCTTCTATAGCAAGTAAAGCAAGTGAAAATAGAGCACGAAGAAATCTCATCCACATTTATCAGTTTTCTCCTGCTGTTTAGCAGCTGGAAACACAGACTTAAAGCAGCACCTCGTGACACAATGCTGTGGCCATCACCCTTGCGGATATTCTGCCGCCATCAGTGGTGTATGGACCACAGATCCAGCAGAAGTTACAAGGTACCCAGGGACCACGGATCTGGTACACGCAATCTATTATTGTATCGTAGAGGGCCAGGCTGTCTTTGCCTCCCTCTGAGCTGGCGAATAAGCTTCCTCTAGCCCACAAACTAAATGGCCGTTTCATTTCGCGCAGCTAAGTTACAGTGAATCACACACTACCATGCTTCTACAGCTTCTAGGTTGAGGTGGTGCTACTGTGTTGGAGGGAGATCCACTAATCCTCATCTATGCAGACATATTCCCAGTAGATTAGGGGCGAAACCTGGGAGAACCCTATACATTGTATGTTCAGTGTCTACATCTATATGATGTAGACACTAAAACCTATAGGGCTGCTCACATAACCCTTCTGTAAGGACTGTAACTGAGCTTTATTTTTGAAACCACTTTTCTTCTATGGGATTGGCTAATAGAGATTCAAATAGGGTAGAAGAGCACTTCTGTTCCCCTCAGAACAGGTAGCAGGAGTGTACAAGTTTGAAAGCAAACTAGTGAGAGAGTCCAAGTCAGAAATACAATTTAATAGGAAAAAAAAATGCAATAGTACAAAAAAAGAGAACAACCCACTGACAAAGTCAGAGCACAAACCTGACCCCCTGACGACCAGGGGGTTGGTAACAGTCCAATCAAATGGTGACTGCAGTCCTCCTGGAGTGATGGTTCTGTTGAAGTGTCTGGTCTTCCTCTGAAGGTCCAGAGGTGGCATAGGAGAGTCTGGTCTTCCTCGGAAAAGTCCAGTAGTGTAGATCTTGTCCTCTGGGATCCCAGTAGGTAAGTCTGCCTCTGTTGTTCCAGGCCCCAGATTTTATCCAGGTGGGAATGCTTGGTTCCTTCCCCCTGGGCGGAGCATCTCACCATGGGATGGTGAGTCATGGGGCAAGGCACTGATGGGGCCATTAACAGGAGACAGGCCAGGCACAAGTTATCTCTGAGTCATGGGGCAAGGCGTTGTTGGGCCCATTAACAGAAGCTAGGCCCGAGGGAGAAGGCAAGGAACGTTGCTACACCTGGTCTCAACAGCTCATGGTAATAGAATACACTGTAACCCAGGACAAGGAGTTAAAGCTACAGTCTGCTGGGTCAAGCATTCCCTAGGAGTGAACCATTGAGGAAATGCTCTAGGGAAATGAAAAGAGCAGGACCAGTGTGGCAGAACCAGTGTGCCAGTCTGTGTAGGAAAAAAAACCTGCAAAAGACACTTCTGTTTTTCTACTGTTGCATTTTGGAATGATAAAATTAGGTTGTAGTCAATATACAATATAGATTGTGAATAAAATATTTCTTCTTTCTTTATTTTTGATTTTTTAATAACAAAATTCCCACTACTTGACTAGAATTTCAAGAACTTCAGTAAAAGACTGGCTCTCAAAGGTAAAAACTAAACCAGTATGGGCTGGTGTCCTTGAGTCAGAGGTGTGGCCTCTGAAAACAAGATGTGCATAACAGTACCCTTCTGTTCTGTAACTTAGCAACTTGGGGTGTAAATGGATACTCTTTAAAAGAAGATTTCCCATTTTAATTGGCAAGAACAGAGATCCATGTTAGAAAGTAGATTTTGTATTCAAAGCTGTCCAGTGTAGATGCAATTATATTTGTATTAAAGTGCATTTGTTAAGGTTCAGTAAGAATTCACTGTTTCCTCAATTTTTTTTATATTTCTGCAGTCATGTATATGTATCTATTTATCTATCTGTCTATCATCTATCCATGTCTATGTGCGCATATATATATATATACATATATATATGTATGTGTGTATACATCCTTTGGATGTGTTTGTGCGTATATGCCTATACATATAAAAGATACATTGCTATATAAAACCCCTTTTATATTTTACTGTATTATGGGAAGTATTTCCACACTGAATTTAACTTCCATCCAAATAAAATAACTTGATTAATTTTAGTATTGAGCTCACTTTGTTTTTTCATTCACTACATTTAAAAATCAAATGTGCCATCTTGATGATATTTTACATCCATATAATCAAAATTGAGCCACCGTTTCATTTGGGGCCAATATAAAATGAGCTATTTCTACTGTCTAGTTGACTGATCTCTACACAGCACAAGCAACAATTCTACTGAGTTGTGCTCTTAATAAGTCTTCCAGTGAGACCTAATCAAAAAACAAATTTAAGTTGCTTTCCTGCTGTATTATAGTCATGATGCCTGGAAATAAGCCACAAAATAAAACCTCACACTCAATGGGGGCTTTTTAAAACAACTTTTCTCATGTCACACTAACACTGTGAGAGGGGCAGAGGAGATGGAAAAGAGGGGAAGCCTGGAGAGCATAGGCTGGTTGGAAACAGCACAGAGGAGAGTGTGGGTGCACCAGCCTACTGCCAGGTGAGTTGCACTGTGCTTGCCTCAGCAGCTGCCTCCAAAAACAACTCCTTGGGCCTTCCGGGATGCTCTAAACACACTGGAGTTAGTATCACTTGTAACAGATGTGTAACAAATACAGCTCAGATAATGGTTCATACTTGATGGTACCCACCTGAAGAGATCATCTTGTTGCCTTATCCTGGGCTTAGAATTAAAAGCCAAACACGGTTAGAGGGAAAAAAAGGGTTTTACCTTGGTATTTATTTAAGGATCCTCAGGTGCACCACATCCAGGTAGAATGCACCCCAGAATGCACACTGAAAATGCACCCTGAGAATGCACCCCCGAAAATGCAGACCCATGATGATTTGTGTATACAGTTACAGACCTTTGCAAATTAGCATATCTATCAAAGATTCCCCAATGAGAGGCTCAAGAGAAGACCCTGTCCTGAGGAACCTTCCCCTTGGATGGGCCTATCTTGATTTACAGAATGTGTTCTGGAGAGGACCTCGGTGTCTGGGGCTTTCTGACCCCCAACTGCAAGGCTTCCAAGATGTTTGGTCTCTTGGCTTAATGGAACTTTGGGTCTAAGCTAGTTATCAGACTTGGGGAATTACAAGCTTTTGGGCTAAAAGCACTAAGTATACATAAAAGTGGTATAAAAGGGTATATGAAAGGGTTTATAAAAGAGGTATATGAAAAAGCAAAAAATCATCATGGCATCAATCTCACAACACCTTTGGACATGCTGCTGTCTTGGGCAGGGTCTCCTTTTGTCAGCAAAAAACCAGAAAAGGGTGTTTGTCACTCTGCCGCCATTAATCTGAGTTTGCTAAACAGCTTTATTCAAATAAGTTCTTTGGTATCCAGCTTCATGGTACCAGTGTTTGGAAAAGCAGTGATTTTTAGAGCAGTTTCTCTTGGTTATGGAGAGTTCCACCACACTGTGCCTGTACACATCAGGGAAATGCTGATGTTCCCATTCCTTCAATGAAGGGCAGGAATTGAGTCTGAGATGCTCACAGTGAGTGCCTTGGAGACAAGGGCACCCATATTTTTCCCTTGGGATGCCAACCTCACCTATAAATTTTCCTAATATACTTCAGTATGGAATCTGCTCCCTTAATTTCTATGGAACTAAGCAAAAAAAAAAAAAAAAAAGCATGTTTACGCATGGTGCCAAAGCATTGCCTTTTATTTCAAATGCCTTGTTTCTGTTCAAAAGACCTAAACTGTAATGGAAATATTTTCAGTTTTTCAGTTTAGCAGGAATCTCCTAAAAATCAGTTTCATTTGGAGCAAAATATTGTCCTTTCTCACTCTCCTCCCCTTTTAGGTAGTGCTTTATTTAGGAGTTCAGACAAACAAAAATTCAGTTATTCACTCAGCTCTGTTGAATAGCAGGAGAATTCTTCTACCGAGCAGCACAGCTCTGTCAGTCCTTTGGCTGGTTATCTAAGGTAAGTGTCACTGTATTACCAGTACTTCATATTTAGTGCTGGCATTGCTTATTTTATTCCAAAGGATTTTCTTTTCCAAAGTAAATGACCAAATTTAGTTATACTAAAAATGCTACCTTAAAAATTTTTAGTTATCCTAAAAATCAGTGCTCAGGCCGGCTCTAAGGCAGAGCCTGGCAGCCCCTTAAGGATCAAGACCAGCACGGCAGCTTAGGAGGAAAGACAGATTGTACCCCGGGCTCCTGGCAGCCCTGAGCACCCATCACTGTTTAGCATCCCAGCTGGGAGACTGGTTTCTTCTCTCCTGAGGGAGGTGAAGGCAGAGCATGCACGTAGGTGTGCGTGTGCATGTGTGTGCATGTGCCCGTGTGTGTAAGGAGATAACATCAGCTTTGTCCCTACCTATCTCTTTTGATAGGATTGTGTTTGACAGTGATGATTCCCCCGTAGCCGCTCCACTTTTTCAGGCAGCTTGTGGATTTGGGCGGATTTTAGTCACATCTTCCCTGCCTCTGTTTTAACAGCAGCACAACTTGAAAAAGCCGGTTTCATGTTCCCTTTCTACACAGAGAGGAGTGATCCAGCCTTGTTTACTAAGGAGTGTGTTTTAAGGGCCCGGACCATTTTTCTCCCTCTCCTGCTTGAGAGTGGTTCACTTATTTATTGTGTTTTTTATAACGTGTTCCTGGCTTCTACCTTCCTCCTTCTGTAAAAATACCCTCAAAACACTGTGCTAAAACCTTGCACATCATACATCTTAGCAAGCCATAATCACATCTGGTTTAGCGCCATGGCTGGAGTCAGCTATTCTTCTTACCGACTTTAGAAGTTAAACATTGATCAGGGATTAAGACACTCTGAAAGGGGAACCAGCAGCTCTCTAGCACCTGGAAATTTCTAGGTAGCCTCCTGATACAGGTGCAGTAAGGTTTGGGACACAGCAGTACCTTGGCTGCTTTACACTGCAAAGCTATAACAGGAGTCATTGCATCTCCTTGAAGTGTGAAGTAGGGGACATTTAAGGACACAACTTTATGAGGACTGACTTCATCTTCTCAAAGGTAGAAAAAACCTTGGAGATAAGAAGTACAAGCTAGAATTAGAGAACAATATTCTTATTTTTCAGGAGAGTTATAGACTCATCCAATGGTATTAGAATGTACCATAGAATTTACAATCTGTTGTAAAGTAAAAGTGTTGTTGATGATATTCCCTGACTTGTTTATAGGAGTAAGCCTTTCATCAATGTGTAGTTAAAAAACATTATTTTGACAGTTAAAGTGTATTTTGCTGGAATGGATAAGAGAAAAAAGGAGATTTGTGCACAATTATTTAGCACTCAGTTTTTGGGGAAAGAGCCTGAGCCACAATCTTCATCCATACCCAAAAACTTCCCAAGTAGATGTTGTTCAGTGGCTTTGATTTAGTCAAGGGAACAGATTCTAAGTTCAGACTTCAGTTTCCCTAGTAGTTAAGAAAAGGAGAAATACATCAGCTCTTGAATCCAGCCTCACTTCTAATATTAATCTGCAGAAGGCAAATGTTTACAAAGTGGAAAGTTTGCATGCAGCTTCCCTGGCAGTGAAGCTAAATTTGAAGATTATCATTTGGAGGCTCTCAGAGGTTATGACAGACAGCAGATCAGTCTTGCCTTGACCTGCTAATGAAACTTTAGTGGAGCCATACTGGAATTTAGATTGTCTCTGTGAGCTAGGTTAATGCAATGAAAAACTATTAAAAAAACCCAAGTGAGAGAGTTACTTGCTATTACTGTTTGTCCCAAGTTTTTACATGTCTGGTCAAGTCACTTTTGCACAGTAAGAGCTCACAGAGAATCACTTGCCATTTCCAGCTGTGTTTTGTGCTGTAACAATAAAACTACCTTGGATCACATGCCCTCTCAGTATCTTCAGTCACAGCACGTTAAGATCCTATCAGAAGTCCATTTGCAGTAGACAAATCTTTGGTCTCCTTTTATTTTTCATGCAAAATAAAATCCATCTAAGTGGAAAATTAACTGGATTCTGTTAACATAAATTAACAGGACAATATTCTCTTTTGTTTATCTACAGTTTCTGCTAGTCTCTTCTGAAAATAAAAAAACAGTTTGATACTTCCTGTCAGAGAACTTCAGTGCTAGAGATTTCCTTTGTCTATTCCACAGGTTGCATCAGATAAAAATCAAGTGAAAAGTGTCATACTGACAGTGAGACCAACAGAGATAATTCTGGCAGTGCTTTTAGTTACACTTGACTTTCTCTAAGCCTATCATAAATTGTGACAGCTGGAGGAGGCTAATAAAGTAGAAATAAAATAAGAAACAACAACAAATAAGAAGTTTTAGAGAATTAAAACTTCTCAGTTCTGATTTCATCAGGAAAGAAGAGCTGCTAACAGTGTCTTATTTTTATCAGCGTGATAATTTACTTTTTGCTTTTACCATTGAATAAAGACCACAAAAGTGCTACTTACATGTTCATGGTGTGAATGTTTGATTATCGGTATTGATTTTACCTTGCTTTACATAAGATATTTTACCTAAGATAAGTAAGATCACAATGATCAATCTTCTTACTGTGGTACTGGCTACCATGACACCAATCTTAAACATGTTTATGACTGAAAATAATTAAGTGCCGTGGAGTTAAACGCATGTGACAAACTCCTTGCGAGCACATGATTTGCAGCATTGACTATGGTGGGCAAGATTTTCAAAAGCATTTCTGAAAGTCTGACTTTTCCCATGTTGAACCCATCAGCCTTCTGCCCATCAAACCCTCCCAAATCGTCCCTTTCTGCGTTGTCTCTATTGCTTTGGTCATGATCCCGAGGCTGCCGTAGGAGAAACAGAGAGAGAATAAGCATATTAACAGTAATCCTATACTAGCGTGCTGCACGAGAGATGCCTGTAGCAGCATGGCACATCGGCTCTTCAGCAGCGTGCCCTAGACGAAGCCTGCCAGCTGTTTCCCCTGCAAACCACCCTGCTTGGATGTGGCTGTGCCACTGAGAGATGAAGGTCCCCATGGAATGTGTTTGAAAGGCGTGCGGTTGCGTTTTGTTTGACATTATGACAAATCCCAGCTGCACAGCCGGCTGCAGGCTTGTGCCGAAGGTAGAGGCTTTCCTTGTCTCTGGCTTTGCAAGGCTGCTGGGGAGGGCTACAGTAACATAACTCTACTTTGCTCCATATTTTTCCCATATTTAAAAGAAAATAAACCATATGAAAAAGTGCCCTTCCCACATGCATAAGGACTTCTGAACTCCTCCTGTGCTCTGGATAATTGTTCTCAACTTGCATTTAATTTTAAAGCTTGCTGCTTCTATTTCAGACCAAAGAGGGGCTTGTCAGCCATTTCCAATTACAGTAGTTTGCCTGAGGAAAGACATATTTCGACTTACAAACCTCGTACTGCCTGTGTGTCTGTACCCATCCAAGCACACCTAGAGCTGAGAACAAGCAGATAATGACATTGTAGGATTATGAAAAATAACCTTAGCAGGGCCTGCTTTGATAGGATAAGAGGCAATGGTTTTAAAGTAAAAAAAGGTAGGAACAAGAGGGGGTTTTTAAGGAAGGTGGGGATTGACCACTGAAAGAAGCTATTAAGGGAAGGCAGAGTTTGTTTCTTGCCAACTTCAGATTAAGCATGGTTTTTTTTTTCCTGGAAGATGTATAATAGTCATATTCATTTTACTGAGTTCAAGCCAGATGTAGGCAGTAAAATTTTCAGGTCTTCTATTGTCAAGAAATCAAGTAGACATCTAATAACCCCTTTTAGTCCTAAGTTCAAGAGATCAGTGAGGAAATATCAAAGTGCTTGGACAGAAACTGCAAAAGTTTCACTGTGTGAGAGAACTGAGACAAGAAAGAGACCCTGATCCTACACCAGATTGTGAGCATGAATATCCATCTCCAGAATTGATGCTGATCTCTGCAGTGGACTTACAATCTCTGCTTAACTCAGGGAGTCATAAAAAGAAATGATCAGAGGATCAAGTGTTTTGCTATAAAGAACCAGTTTTAATAAAGCCTTGCTCTTTTTCATGGGATCTTTGAAAAATTGACAATTTGTTTCCATGCGTAAGACTCTCTAAGTCTTATAATCTTTCTGGCTGCTACTGGGACATGTTTTTTCCCTCAGTGAGCTTCAGTTTTGCATTTGCCACTAACTCATGGTTCCAAGATGTGAGGGGCTACCACTGGGGAAGTTTAAAGTAGTTTTCATTTGTAAAACAAAGCTCCTGGGTAATCACTTTGTGCCTGAGCCAATTCTTTGTCCACCTGTTCAGCCCTGAGAGGGACAGAATGATACAGCCTCTTTCTCCTCATCCTGGGCTTCTTCAGAAGTCCTGTCACAGCTGAAAGAGCCAAGACACCTTGGTAGGCTGTGGAATGACCTCCAGCACCAGGTCCCCATTCCTGTGCCTGACACCCTTTGGTGCTGGCACTGCCTGTGGCTGTGGGAGCTGGCCGGGCACGCTGCAGCATGCAGTGTCACGGCATGGTGACACGGATGGGCATGTCATCCTTCAGCCATATTGCATCACAAGCAAGGCTAGGTTTGGCTTTCAAAAACCATGACTAAATACTGCCAAGTAGTTGATCATTTTCCAGATCTGTCCATGGATGTCCGGATTGAAAGTGCTGCTTTTTGGACTGCTGCAGTGGCCAGCAGGTGGGACCTGCCCTACAATGCAAACATTTGTTTAAGCATTGCATTTAGTGGTAGATTACATCTCAACAGAGCCACGAGTAGTGATTCTGGCTGCATGAAGGCCTCCCTTGTAGCAATATATCTCATCTGAGTGTAGACAAGTCTCAGTAACATTAATAAATTGGCACTGAGGGGTTTCTATAATATCTCAGTTTCCTACAGTCGGTTCAGCTTCAGACTGGGCTCTTTGAATTTTTAAAGGGGCAGACTGGATAAAAAATAAAAGGAAGCAGAAGAGAAGCAGGGCTCAATGTAGACATGAAAGGGAAAGGAAGGGTGTCATTTTACTGTCTCAGCCCCATTTTCCACTTCTTAGATAAACATGTGACTCTTTCTGAGTGCCCGCGTGACTTTACCTTGCCTCTCTCTAGCTATGTGTGTAACAGGTGGGAAGGGGAAGGATATGCAGGTGCTGCTCATCGCTGCTTGTATCCCCCCAGTTTCCTCTCATCTAACCTACAGCTGCCCCTGCCCATAGCACATCTCTGGCTCTCACACTAGCTCTCTGCTCCTGCTCCTCATCTCCATTGCATGCAGCTCCCATCACTCCCTGAGTTTGCTCTTGTTCCTCTTTTAAGGGCACACATGCTCTTTCCCACTCCCCTAGAGTTCCCTTTGTTTACCCAGTAACAGAGAACCTTTCATTTTTCCCCAGTGTGGCTGTGATCTTTAATTGTCCCTCCTTTCCTTTTTTCATTCACCATGCAAACAACTCTTGACCTTGCCCTTAAATGCCCAAGATTCTAAACTCCTGCAACTTGCTCTTCTCGCTGAATAGTATGCTAATCCCTCCCAAGTTGTGTAGTAGGGATTTGAAAAGCCTGTCTGTGTCTATGCAGTAACAAGACAACCTTATTCCTTTGGTCAAACTAATATGGAATGGCATATCTCTGACAGTCATTTCTTAACAGGGAAAGCTGTGAAAATCTGATGGGTGGTGCAGCCTTTCCCAAGTTAGAAAAGATGAGATGCATTAGTTGCATCCATATCAGCACTTCTGTCCCTCGTTGTTTGGAGTTGCATCTGATCCCAAATATAATACTTGTCTTGGGTGGGGAAAGGAAAAATAAAACCCTTCAATTTCTCATTTTCTCTGGCTACTGATATCATACCTTATAGTTCTGCTAGTAGTAATTTTTAAAATTACCCAGCTGCAGGACAGTGTTCTGGAAAGTTTCTGTTGCTGTTCTTCACAGTGTCATTCAAGCACCTTGGCAATAGCTAGCCTAACAAATCTCTCTTTGAGGCTCAGTCCAGGTTAGGAGCCCAGATTAGCACAGAGGCAGAGTAAAACAATAAAGAATAAACCAAACCAAGATCTGTATTTGGAGTGGAAAACCAGTTAGGCTAACAAGCAGGGGACTCTTGGGAACTAAGTGCATTTCTCCACTCAGTTTGCATGGAAAGGAACCTTGTGTAAATAACACCAGAACACCTCCTCTCCTACAGAAAAAATGGAGGTACAGCAGATGGGCAACCCTTTCACAAGAGAACATTACACTGACGGTGAATAGGATCTTAACATCTGGAGACAGGATTTGAATCCAGGTTCTTCCTATGTCAGGAGAGCAGTCCAGCCACTGACTTTGAGCCTCGGGGTGTTGGGTGTATGTCCTCGCAGTTTGGTTAAGCCAACCTGCAGCCAACTGGGCTGCAGAGAACATCAAGATAACACTGGGCACTAAGGATGCAGGGCAGGGCATTTTTCTGCCAATAGCAGTGCAGGCATCAAAGGGTTTAAAATTTGAGACTCATCTTTCCAGCATGACAAGGCAGCTGAATGTGACTTAGAGGCACTCCGCCGTGACTTTAGTTACTTTAAAATTCATGGAGATTTTGAAACGTAACATAAGGAGTTTAGAAGGATTAAAAAAAAAAAGAAATCAGATTTCTAGAGTTAATGGGAACATTCAGTTTGAATAGAAAATATTAATGAAGGAACTTTGGAAGCTTTATAAATGTTTTGAAGTTTCATCTATGCAGCCAACTCCTGGAACTGGACGAAATTTCTCCATTAGGTGGGTCACCCCACAGATGCCCACCCAAGCTGGTACTGGTCAGTATCATGGGAAAGACAGGAGACAGGATTTGTAACAATTTGAATAACACCGAAAAGGTAATATATTTTCTGCCAATCCTTTTCCTCTATCCAAAGTAGAAACCAACTAGGAAAATATGTTTAACATCAGACATACTTTTTCCCTTCATATGAAGAAATCCAGAAGATGAGTGTTTCATTATAAAAATATTTCATACTTAAGAGATACTGTCGCTATGTCCTTGGTTGGGTAGCAGAGTAAAGAGTTGCATGAAAGTGAAAGGATTTAAGATGTGTTAAAAGGGATTTCATTTTAGCTGCACTGTAACTACAACAACATACCTATTTTCTTTCGTAGCCATGCCAGTCTTGTATGAACACTCTCCATTCCTGTTACTCTTTCACATTGCCTGGATAGGAAATCAAATGCAATGGAGATGGGTGAGACCAGAAAAGTTTCAGATTTTATTGAACTTTGAGGGTTTTTGGAGCTAGTGGCTTGCAGAGGTAGCACTCTGTGGAGGGTTTCATCTGTAGCTCGGTGATTGGCAGTTGAAGGATGAACCGTGTGAACAGACATGAACGAAAAAAACCAACTTCATTTCACCCCAGTTTTGTTTGTTGCAATGCAGGAATAATTTGCAGCTTGAACCATATTTGTTTGATTTGTGTGTCAAGAAAACGGCATTTTTTGAAAGAAACTCAGCTTTGCTGACTCCTGTGTTTGGAAATTACCTTTTCAGTTACTCAAACAGGAAAGGATAAACGCTGGAAACGTTATTAATAAAACATTAAGCCCCCTCCCTCTCTCCCTCCCCAAAACCCCAGCTCCTAATTCAGCAGAGGTCAAACAATAAAGTTTACAATCACGCACTCCACACTGCTCAGCACTCCGAGCCAGCACACCAGTGACTGGCCAGATTAGTTAATCTTCCTCAGCTTCGTCTTGGGCCCTATAACTACTGCGGCAGGTCATTAACCAGCTGGTGAAGCCCCGGCACATCGTACATTTATTCCCAAACCTTAGCAGCCGTTGTTGAGTCCAGGAGCCTTAAAGAGGTACTTCTGATGTTAGCTGACAGAATGTTAATTTATGCTCGTTGTAATTCAAAGGGATTCCAAGGCAACTGTAAACTAATGAAACCCGAATAACTTTCCTGGAGAAGGTTCCTTATTTAATCAGTTGCACTAAAATGGAAATATGTAAAATGAGCAGTCATTCTTTCTTTTAAAATATAAGGCCTTTTTGTGAAAAGGGAGATAAATGAGAACATGCTGTGTTAGAGGAATGAGATGTAGAAAAATGTTTGATTAATGCAAAATATTTATTCTTCCCAAGTTCCTTGATTTTTTTTTAACTCTGCTGTTCATCACTGCCAAAAGTAAAAAGCAAAGAACGCAATGTCTACTAAGTTTGGTAACCTAGCAGAGGTATTGCTTTCAGCCAGGATTTTCTTTTTCTTTCCTTTTTCTTTTTTTTCCTCTCTTTCTTTTTTTTCTGCTTTTCTTTTTAATCTGAAATGAAAGGCTCTCTTTAATCAGATAATTGACCGGCTCGTAATTTTAGCCGTTTGTGACACACCAGTTGGCAGGTACAGTGGTACATAACCATGAGTCTTTCCTATTAGCCTTCCCTCCCTCTGGGACACTCACAGACGTGTCTCTGTCTTATCAGTCCCAGGGGACCATTCCCAAACATTTTGCAATGAAAATGCAAAGAAGGGGCCTTTTCCTTCCCGAAAAGGAGGGCCAGCTGTCAGAGGTAATGACTGCCGGCGGATGCGCAGATGGCACTGGAGGTGTTGCCTCAGCCCACTGAGCACCTGGAGAAAGGGGGTGTCCATTGTACAGCTGTTCCTGCAGGCGCCACGCTCTGCCCTGGTCCTGGGGCTCAGGGCCCTTGCCTGGTTGGTGGAAGGCTCGGTAGCAGCAGACACGGATGTCCCCAGAGCATGCCACACTGGCAAAGAATGCAGAGTCCTAAGGGATTGCCCTCTTCAGTTACTGTGGGCTTCTTGGTCTTATCCCATCTCTGCTCTTTGCTTTCACTGGTGGCTGGGAGTGAAACGTAGCTTGCTGCATGACTGACAGACCTTCAAACTCCTCGGCAAACCTTGGGCCTTATTTTGAAAGGCCCCTGAAAGAAAAAGGATTGTGTGCTCTCTGAATGCAGGGCTGTTGAACCGCTGCCAACCCCAGGCTGCTCCATTCAAAGGGCTGAGTGAATAAATGAGAATAACATCCTTGGGGACCTCAGGGATCGGTTTACTCTGAAAATCCTCAGCCTTACAAAGGGTCAGAGTCACAAGGTAAATGAAAATGGCTGGGAGGGGACTTTGATGGCCAAAACACTGTAACTGTAGAGGACTTGAAAGAAAACAGTATTTTTTAAAAAGTGGGAGAAGAGAGGAAGCAAACAGGGGAGAATGTGGCTATCAGGGGGACTTCAGCCTGCAGCCTCATCAGAAGGGAGAGGGGGGAATGGGAACAGCAGAAGAGAAAGAAATATCTCCACTGTCTTAATCCACAGCGATCTTTGAAATACTGCTATGGGCAGTGGCTATAGCAAAGGAGAGCCTCTCCCCTGCCTGATGTCTCAATGCAACGAAGGTATTTCCTTTGGGTAATGATAAGCACAGGAGAACAGAACAGCATTTCACTCACTTGATAAGTAACCAACAGATCTCAGGACATGGAGGGCTGAGCAAATGGCTTTAGGGACATGACTGCACCCTGTCCTGAAAGAAACTGAAGAAAACTGCACACAAGTATTCAGGTATTTTTGGTGTTTCAGTTAATAAATTACCATATAAGCTAATGCAGAGACATTTAAAAAGGGCATTTTAGAAATGGCTTTGCACTGGTATGGAACACAAGGATGTGAATGTGTGCACTGACTTTGAGTCTGTTTAAATTTGTTAATGTCAGTAAGTGGTATAAGGCCAGATGCACATTAATATCTTGAGACCATTGGGAACTAGACACTTAAACACTTCAGTTTCTAAATCTCTGGCTCTTGTTGGTCTCTTCTCTTTACCTTTAGTTCTCTGGGCAACTCCATTAATATTGACAGTAGCAAAGTTAAACACAGTCCTAAACATTTGCAGGATCAGGATGTATGTGACTTAGAGCAGCCGCAGTTTCTTATTAGGTGTTTGTATAGTGCCTGGCATCTGGGCCCCATCTCAGTTGGAGTTACTGCAACTCAAGCCATAGTAATTGAAAAAATAGGTTAAATACTGAATTATAACATTCTTCTGACAGATTATATTCTGCTGGCAAAATATTTTTTCAAGTCCTTAAGGTCAAGCTGACAAGGGCACAGCTTTGGTCAGACTGCTGCTTTCTAAATGATCATTGCACCTTAACTAAGGGAGAAATTTTATGTGCGGCTGAAGTCATCTATGCTCTCACATGTCAAACATGATACCTGTAGGCTACGAAGAGAGTTACAGGCATTTCGCCCTCCTCACCTGTTAGTAAAGACTCTGCTATCTATAGATAATTTCCTTTTGCAAACAGTTATTCATTTCTGTAACAGAAGAGGGAAAATAGAATATCCTACTGAAAACAAAGAAATTCAAGCTTGTTGCATTTAGACATTCAGATCAAGGTCCACAACCCATGAAAAAGAGTCTTACCTTTAACTTCCACTAGGCTTCATGTTGTCATATACGTTCCATGACTTGTAACTGCTGTTTATGACATACTTCTGTTGGTAGGAATATTAGTACCCCATACTAGTCCACAAAACAACAGTGGGCAGAGAAAATGCAGGATCCTATTTTGTGTTTCCTACACACCAGCTGAAATATTGTTCCTCTGATCAAATTTCCCCTGCCTTGGGATAAAGGTGGGGAAAGACCTGTAGTCTTTTTTAGGGTTAAAACAAGAGGGTTTAGCTCACCAGTAGTGTAGACCAGTGAGTAGCTAGACCCTTCATCTGAAAGTATAGATAAAATCTACTCCAAACTGTTTGATTTTGTGTAGTGGGTTGCTATAAGAGTTGATGGAACTGGAGAGGAAGTAAAATTGCATCCACATGGGCAAACGCTAATAGGAGACTTTTTTTAAACTAGAAACATTTCAGGCTTTTCTAAAGCCTTATTTTTTCGCTATCAAGTTCAGAAGACAGCATCTGGGCTTAAATCCTTGTACTAGGCAGAAGAGACATCACTGGCTTGTGATCCAGTTTCTGTGTCAACCATTAGAAACTTCAAGGGGACACATTTAACCTCTCTGCACCTTAGTTTCATCTACATAGTGCAGAAACAGAAGCACTAGTTTAATCCTACATGCTGTGCAAAAGAGGTACAAGTAAACTGTAGAAATCTTATTTTGGCAGATAAATTAATGGAGAGAAAAAAAGGCTTTGTTACAGAGAACACCAGAAGATAGCTGATCATTTGTATTTAAACAAAAGCAGGTAGTTTGCAAAACTCAGGATGGGTTTTCCAATAGACTGGGTGCCTAACCCAGGATTTGGGCTCCCTCGAGGATGCTCTAAAGTCTAATATGGAGCAAGGTCATGCTTCAGCATACCCAGGATGAGGGTATTAATAGGTTTTCCTTTTAGCCTGCCACCTGTTTTCCTACACCAGTGGGAGCTTTGCCACCTTTGAGACCTCTATCACCTTGGTCACATTTAGCTGAAGTAGGCCAAAGGGTTCAGAAATTACTGAAGTATCTCATAAGACTCACTTCCTTAGGAAATCAGGCTGAGAAAGCAGTTGAGTTCAGAGTACACTCAAGGTTGTAACATGCCATAATTCACTGTAGCTGTGAGCATCACTGCATAAATGAACACACATGCACACACATTTCCTAATGTCTACTGGAAGCAATAAGCAGAACCAATAATGTATATGTAATTGTGTTTATTTTTCACAAATGTCTTTTAAGAAAGGATTCTCTTAAACCAAAAATTGGAGAAATGGCCAGAACTGGTATTTATCTCAATTATGTTGTGTACGATTATATGATAGACGTTCTTTTCTAGGAGAAAAAAACTCAAGTTGCACATGGAGTTCATTAAAATTGGGCTAATGGTTTCAATCATGTTTCTAATAGCGTAGAATAGCTGGTCAGCAATGTGGACTGGGGATAAGCCCGTGTGATACCTACTGAAACATAGGTACTTTTGTTTTCTCTCCTCGTGATGAGCAAACTGTTGCTGAAAGGTTTTATTTTTACAAATGTGAATAAGGGGAAACACATGAATGGAGGAAACTATCAACGAACATGATGAGTAAGCACAGTAAGTGTATACAAAGCCTTGCTATAGGCAGGTTCAGGGAGGTAGGGACAAAGAGGCCTGTACCTGCTGCAGGGTGGGCAGTTGATGTTCCTCTGCAGTGCAGTATTAGTGAAGGACAGCGTCAGGGCAATACAGGTCAGATTTTCTTATAAAATGCCAACTTGTCTTAGCCTCAAGCAGACAAAAAGCAGAATGGCGCACCTTAGCTTACTGATAAAGTGCCAACACTTTCTATAAAGTAACCCTTGTTTTCACAATCTCTACAATCACTTTTTAAAAAGTGTATGTCACACAAACAGTTTTTGATATTTCAGTTTTCTTTGGAGTCACAGGGTTTTTGTTAATGTGGGGGCAGGGAGCAGCTGCCCCACATACAGTCCCCCTCAGGCTATCTTTTTTTTCTTGAAAACCTTTGCAAATGACACTCCCTTTGTTTTGTTTTTCCAGTGTTCCCCAGCAGCAAAACTTTGGAGTTTCATTCCAAGTAATGTACTCACGGCCAGACCAGTGCTTTTCATCCAGGGCTGTGGATTTAGCTTCAGCCTTCAGAGGGCAGCCCAGGGCAACAGACAGCACACTGACACCTCCTCTTGGGTAAGGTTTGGACCCTCTTGTAATATTTTATTCTGAGCTCTTTCCTGGATGGCATTATTGATTAATGGCATTATTCCCCACATGGTGTGCCTGTGCAAGGCAATACCCGAGCGCGGCTCTCCCTCTGTGGACACAATGGCACGACCAAAATGCAAGGTGATAGCTGTGGTTCTGCTGGACAGACAGTAGTGGGAGATCTGTAGAAGAGAAAAAGGAAGCACCTTTGCTGCATTGTGTTTCTGTGCAACAGAAATTTATCTATAGATAATACGACACTTCTATTTTCAGAAGGGAAAACTGCGCATCATTTCTCCAAAAATTAATATGAGACCACCTCTCGTGTTTAAATTTTAATTATGATTAATTCTCCTGGTATGATGGAGACAGTGAGTTCAGTGTGCCTTCCCCAAAACAAAACATGGCTTGTTTAATTTCATTCGAAAATCCAATAAAAATGGTTTAGATAGATGTTGAAAGACCCATTGGCTTTCACTGGGCATACCACATAAACAGTTGGCATCTTATCTACTTCCCTCATCTTGCTTTTAATTCTCTCTTTTCCCTTGCTTTCTAATATCAACTTTCACATAACTCTGCATTGCCCTAGGCCTATGTGTTCTACAGATCAAGTCACTTCTAATAAGAAAAAATGCTTGATTTATAAAAACATTTCCTTGATGGGCACTGGAGGAGGGGGGTGGAGGTGAGTGGAAATCCTGCAGAATTTTCTTAGAATAGCATAGAATCGTAGAATCTTTAAGACTGGAAAAGACCTCCAAGATCATTGAGCACAACCTTTGACCAAGAACCACCACCACAGCTAAACCACATCGCATCCAGTCTTTCTTGAACACTTCCAGGGATGGTGACTCCACCACCTCTCTGGACAGCCTGTTCCAATGCTTAACTACCCTTTTAGTGAAGCAATTGTTCCTGATGTCCAAGCTGAACCTCCCCTGGTGCAGCTTGAGGCCATTTCCTCTCATCTCACCTCATCACTTGTTACCTGGAAGAAGAGGCCAACCCCCACCTGGCTACAGCCTCCTTTCAGGCAGTTGGTCTCCCCTGAGCCTCCTTTCCTCCAGGCTAAACAATTCCAGCTCCCTCAGACTCTCCTTATAAGACTTACTCTCCAGACCATTCCCCAGCTCCATTACCCTTCTCTGGAAATGCTCCAGCACCTCAATGTCTTCCTTCTAGTGAGGGGCCCAAAGCTGGACACAGGACTTGAGGTGTGGCTTCAGCAATGCTGAGTATGGAGGGACAGACACTGCCCTGGTCCTGCTGGCCACACTACTGCTGATCCAGGCCAGGATGCCATTGGCCTTCTTGGCCTCCCAGGCACCCTGCTGGCTCATGTTCGGTCACTGTCAACCAGCACCCCCAGGTCTTTTTCCACTGGGACACCTTCCAGCCATTCAGCTCCATATATATATGCTATAGCTCTGCCTGGGGTTGATGGGACCCAAGCACAGGACCCTTTGCCACCTTATTCTTGATGATCCATTTCATTTTCTTGTTATTATGCCTGCAAGATAAACTTCACCAAAATTTCTGAAGGAAATACCCCTCTAACCTAACTGAGGGATTTCACCTCCAGTTGAAATGTTGGCTTTCTTCCTGCTCAATCCCCCTCTGCAATTTAGAGTGATCTTGGAGCTTGCTTCTGGTGGAAAAAGGCAAAATTCTGGCTGTTGTTCCGGCTGGCCATGGCATGCAGTGCAGAGAAAATGTTGGACTGAAAAGATACTTTTATATCACTGTTTTCCTTTTGTATTGTGAAATCATGGCAGAGCCAGAAGGGAAAAGGAAGGTTTTACAATTGCGAGAGTGCAGTTCGGGGAAGAAAAGCAAGTGTCCTTGAAAATATCTCCTGGGTTTTATTATGTGTGTTCATGAACGCCAGCAACTGGGAATGGAACAGCACCAGCTAAACAGGATAGATTTCAAAATATAAAAATGCAGAAGTTCTGTAATACAGTGCTAGGGAAGAATGATAAAAATGCCTGACTGCACACCTAGCTGTAGCAGAGAAGAATGTAGACAATTCTCTGAGGAACAAGGAAACTGCCTTCCTGGAACAGCCTTGCACTACTCTCCAGGCTGAAATCTGGCTCCAGGGCTGACCTCCTCCAGATGCTCCACAAGAAGGAAAAAAAAGAACCTCCGAAAAACAAAAGCCTCAAGGAAGACACTAAAGGAATAGTTTGCCAATAAAGGAGAATTCTTCATAATTGCCTTCAGTTTGTTACTGTCTTACATTCAAAGCAGGAAAGCTTAGTTCATTTCTAAACCACTTTTAATAGGCAAGACACACAAGAATGCATGGATTTTTAAGTTAACTGCTCAATGCATGGATGGAAAGAGCATATATTGCACTTAAAAGCACACATATACAGAAACAAGCTACATACCTTTAAAAGTTGCTGCAGCTCTGTGTTAGATAGAGAAAAGCAAAAATGAGCAAGTATGTATTGCCCTCATATTTGGCACTGATTCCCATTCCCATCTTGCTGTATTATGTTCCCTTTGACATCCTTTGCCACTTTTTAAACTGAAGAAATGTGCCTGCAGAGGCAGGTATCTGTGTCAGACTTGCCTAGCAGTAGGCCAGTTATTGGTAGACTAAGATTAAAGTGTTAAACTACTCTGCATGACAGTCCAACACTCGACCTTGGCATGCAATGATGATCCCTCTGTGCTTGCCCACTCCAGGAGCCTGCAACCAATCTGCTGGGATGCTCCAGGAGCCAGCCCCACACATGCTCAGCAACCATCAGCAAAATAAAAGTGGAGAAGAAAACTGTTTTGCTACCTACATGTCTGCAATACAGTTTGTCTACTTTGCTGGCAGGGAAGCCAAATGATACCTTTCCTTTTAGAACAGAAAAATGAATCATACTCTCTGTCTTTAGAGTAATGTTTCTGTGTCTCTGGGAATGTGATCCTTATTCTCTCTGCTATAGACATGACCCAGATGTTTTCCTGCCATTCAGATATATGCAACATACCCTTAGTTTCTTGTTTTCTTCTTTACCTCCTTCCATCTCTCTCACCTTCTTCCTTTCTTCCTTCCTTTTTCTTTCTTCATCTCACTCTTTCTCTTTTTTGCATACGTGTGTATGCAGTCTTTCCCAAGCAAAAGGAGTTTGCTCCTTTTTGTAGAACAGTGGAGAAAATTGTTGCATGAGTGGAAAGTTCAACAGCTCATTTCAAAGCTTTCCATTCTACAATATGGAGTGCATATTGTTTCCATGCCAGCGCCTCAGAATGTTATCTAAATGCCATTGCCCTCTCAAGGGAATGCATCATACTTTGGGAACTACACACAGGGCTATCTGAAAGAGATCTGGCTTGTAGGGAGTCATAGGCTCCTACTGCCTGGGAAGCTACAAGTGGGAAACAGCACACTGTTTGACTGATCTGGAACTCATTCCTGCTTAAGTCTGGGGTAAAGCAGGAGCACCTTTGGTTGGCTTTGTCACCAATGTAAGACTGTTGTATCAAGTCTAAGAACCACAGGATAAAGGCACTGCAGAAGGAACACAAGTGGAGGCAGAGTCTGTCAGACAGATGAGCAGAGGTCTCAGACCATCAGAAGTCTCACTGGTTTCTGCCATAAGCACAAGGGCAAACGAGTTTTAAGAAAAGCTGACTGAAAAACAGCTGACTTTGTGGATGTTTACGGAAATGCTTCCCAGCATCAGGGGTTACACAGATGTGGTTGATTACAAATGAAAAAATTCAAAGCAGAGGGATTAGGAGAGAGTTGACCTCTCAGTGCTGACTCCAAGACAAGAGTGGGCTGTGAAATGAAGCCTGCTAGCTTGTTTGATGAGGCAGAGAGGCAAAGAGAGACAAGTGAAACATGATCAAAACAGTGAGGTTGGAAAATGATCTTTGGAGCAGCATTCTCAATCAATGTGAGCAGGGAAAACTGCGTTTGTCAGGAAGAGCAGAAAGGCTGTGTCTTCCGTGGTCTACTGTGCTTTGTCCAGACCAGGACTGAACAAGCTGTTTAATCTATGAGGTACTTGCTTTATTAGACAGAATTATATATGGTGTATGTGTTAGAGAAACGTTCCTGAGCCAGTTTTTGTTGTAAACCCTTCTCTTTTCATATTGTTTTTACTGTGCCCATTTTACAAATGCCCATTAAAATCAGAATCTCAGGGATCTAGTGGATAGAAAAATATTACTTCCACCTTGTTTCACTTACAGAGGATGTGAGAAAACAGCAGACTCCTCATTCAGTTGAGTCCTCATTAGCTCATTCCTGTTGCTCCTGAGCACCAAGGACACCCTGGCAGAGAAAGGTGTCCCCATGAATGGTTCCTTTGGCTGTCTGTGCTGGTGCTCCCTTCATGCTCTCCTTAGAGACTGGGTGGTCTTTGGGTGAGCCAGGGTAGGCTGCTGGTCTGCCTAAATCCTGTGATCATCCATTCATGGTGCGGTTACATGGGCATAAGGGATGAGATGGGAAGAAATGATGGGAAGATGGATTTATCCCTTTATCCCTTTAGCTGGGTCTGTGTTGTGTGGCTTTTCTTCACCCTGATGTTTGTCTGCTTTAAACAGTTCTGATAGTTTTAAGTAATAATGCTGAGATCCCAGAAAAAACTTTGGGATGAATTACAGTGATATTAAAAATAAATTAAAATATTAAAAAATGAACAGTTTCCTAAGTTGAACCTTACAGTAACTGTACCTGAGACTTTGTGTGGATGTGATTTTTGTAACCATGTGAATTATCGGTTCTTGGTTTGTTTTGGAATTTTACACTGTTATACCATAAGCTGTTACCTGATTTTCTCTCCAGCAGCACTGCATGAGCATCACTGCTTTTAAAGACTGCTTTCTCCTGTTGTCAAGTAGCCGTGTGTACTGACAGTCTTACTTTTGCAGATGGGTTAGAAATCTTTACAGAAATGCATTACTTCTACAATACCAATATGTCTAAGAATAAATTAGTATACCATTCAGCCATTAAACCTAAGAAAGATAGTAATGCTCTTGTTGAAAGACAAATAGGTACAAAGACATGTCCAGAGATCAACACTGTGCCTGATCTATGTAATATTTTTATTAATGTTATGAAATGTGTTATGCAGAAGAGAGGTTAATAGAACTCAATAACTCTTAGGTGAAAGATATAGCATAAAAGAATTAGGCAGGTTACAAAGAAACACAGGGTCGGGCAGTAATAACTTAATATGTAAGACAGAAAAAAAGGGAGTCTGGTTATCATACAGGAGAGGATATTGATTTAGGATCATCATCACTTTGGCTGAGTACCTCAGTCCTTCTAAAGAAAAACCAAAGTTTGTTCATAGGGAAGCTAATTAATTTTTGCCATTGAGAGAAAGCATTATAGTTTCCTTTTGTGCCTGTCTGAACCAGACATGACTGGTTGGAAGCTTGATTTGAGTCCTCAGGTTGCATTTCACTAGATCTTCTCAAGTCCGGAAGAGCCTGTCTGATCTGTGCTGCATGTGACTGAAAGCCAAATTAAGATAGTTAAACAAATATACAAGACAAAGGAACAAAGAGAATGCATTTATTCTATGGGGTTATGTGCGTTTTTGAGAACAGTTCCTCATTTGTTATTTTAGATGAGAAAGAGAAGTATGTTTGAAATTTTATGTGCCTTCAGATAGAGCTGGTAAACACACATTTTGTGGAGTGCTCCTGCTGCCTGGAGCTCACGGGTTCCTTACTGCACTCATTTGTTCTGCATGGTGAGGGCTGAGTTCCACAGTTTGCTCTTGGCAGCTGAGAGCTATTATTGGGCTGCAACATCTGTTTCAACAACAGTGGGTCCCTGGTCAGCAAAACTAATTAAAAAAGAAGTGCAAAGTCAAATACCGTGACCTATCTGCTGTGTCTACATGTAAACATGGAAACTACTGGAATAACGAAAACTTAGGATAATTTACAAAAATCTGACAAGTGATGAAATGTCTCAGAACTGTTCTTCATATCAGACACTTACAAACAGCACAGGCAAAGATTAGGATTCCTGCAAGCGCTTAAGCACGTAGGGAACTTTTAATGCACATGGGTATTGGCAGTAAACTCACTGAGGCCACTCAGCTGTGCAGCCCTTCCCACGTGGATGAGTATTTACAGAATTGGATCGCAAGTTTCCTCAGTACTCTGCCAGGATTTTGTTAATTGGTAATAGTAGATATGAAGGTGCCCGGGTGTACATTTAATGACCCAAACATTCACAAGATTCCTCCATTTCTCTCTGCTGTCAAAATTTTTGTTGTCAAGAATAAAGTAATTAGTGCTGGTAAGTTCCAGCATGTTAAATACTTCCCTCTGACCTAAGAAGGAGGAGAGGAGTCATGTTTATATTGGACTGATGAAATGAGATGACTTTCTTGAGGAAAATGCAGTAGATAAAGTATTTAGGACAGAAGGCGTAGGAAACTGTCAGAGCAGGCACTACTTCGTTGTCAAAGTGATGACTGAGTTAGCTCCAAAGCATCCTAATTTTGCTTTTCCCCAGGTTTTCTGATTAACTGCAAACTTTTTAAAAAGGAATAGAAACTGAAAAGTGGCCAAAAACTCCCTACTGCATTCACTCAGATGAAAAGAAAAAAAATCTATTTTTTTAAATATGGACAGATTACATGCTAAAATTGGGCTTAAAGGGAGTCCCTTCATACTCCCTGCATGAGCTATATGGGATGTGGGTGCTGATGAGTGAGTGGAGACAGGAGTGCAGTAGATAATGCATTATGAAGTTGCTGCTTTTACTTTAACACAGCAAATGGGCAGGAGGTGACAGGCGGTTCTTCCCCATTCCATTTTCAAAATATGGACCATAAGCAAGTAACTGTGAGGTTTTTTTTTTCAGCAAATGAAAAGCACACAGAAAGAACTGTAACTCTCAAGGTGACAATTTTTCATCCATGCAGCTCCTAATGCTGCACAACATATCTCCTGTCCAGGTATAAAGTGCAGCTGCAGTCTAACCCATCATGAAGATATCAGTGATTAATAGTGCCTCAGAGTGTGTCTGTCTATTCACAGTTCTTTTCTCTTTCAAATTTGTTCTGAACATTTTCAGCCAACAGGAAAACTTCTAATGTATTTTTGTGTCTGGATTTAAAATACAAAATTTTGGTTTTATCTATCTCTTTCCTGACCAAACCTATGCTTGTCTACGACTTCCCTTATTGTGGAATAACAGAATTCATTCTTTTCAGCAGTGAAACAACAGGGCAACAGTGAGATTGAAATAGTGTACTGAAGATGGTACACCTGTGTAACCAGTTGCTCTCTGTAATCCATCGTCTCTTTAGAAATGATGGGAAATCAGTGTTTCTCTAGAGATTTTTATTGCCAGTCTGTTTATCTGCTAGAACCTCCTCAATATCCATCTTAGATGGCTGAGAATTATCTTTACAGGGTGTCAAGAGGAATGGTTTGTCAGACCTTCTGTCTAATGATTTTCACATTTCTTTCTAATCTCTCCATTGAATAGTAGGTTAACAAAAAAGTAAACTATATGTAATATAATGCTCTGGACTGTCAAACTTACTGCTAAACCAAATTCAGTCATGACACTATATCCTTACAAGCAGTTGGAAAACTGCTTGTAATTATTAATGCCACCCATGTGCTGTTAATATTAATGTCGTAAGTATCCAAAATAATATCTTTGTTGCATTCAGATTATTTGTCAAGAAGCATATCTTCCCCACAAGCTAACACTGGTTTCCGTGAGAAAAAAATATTATATTGCTGGTTTTCTTAATATTAGTGTCAAAATTTGGATTATCCACTGCTGATTGTGTTTATTTAAAATACAAATTCTGGTCTTACCTTTCTAACTAATCTAACTTGCCATCATGCCATGTAGTGGGTTAGAGGGCAAGGTGATCCACACTTCCACATTTCTTTGAGTTTTTCTAGATTTCTTCACTGGCTCATGCATTCATTTTAATATTTCTTAGTTGTGCTTCAGATATAGCACCATTATCTGAAAAACAAGTAAATGCATTATTTACCTTTCTAACATTTTGCCAGAAAATGCATCCACCAAATGCATTTGTATGGATTCTTAAAAAAACTGAAAGAGCTCAGAAAGGAGACAAAGGAATAGAGAAACCATCAGCATTAGTTTTGCTAGAAAAAACTAGCAAAATTGAGGCCTTGCATGTAATACCAGGAGCCTGCTTCACCATTTTGCCTCAGTTATAAAGAGAGCCCAGAAAACCCAGCATGGGACAAAGGCACCTCTATGATGTTAATGTGCTCATCCAGTTGGTGCTGGTCTACAGGTAATGGGGGCAACGTTTTGGAGAGGCTGCCTGGGCTCCCGTTATTCCCTCGATTGCTGCAAGGGCAGCAGGAAATCCAGCTCCCCCATCTCTCCATCTTAAACATACCATTCTTCTCCTGCTGTCTCCACTGGCAGAAGGAGCCTGTTCCTAGACCCTTGTCCACAGGAGAGTGACATCCAAATTCTGATATGCTGCTGAAAAACTTGGAGCCGGCCGTGACCATGTTGATCTACTTAGTTTTACTGGATGAAAACAGTAATTATAATAGCACTGATGCAGTGCAGAGCAAGATTTTCAGTTGTTGCAATCATCAGAGCTCTGCCAACTTTGAAGGAAATAATCTGTTCATGCCAGCTCAGAACCTGGCCTTCTTCTAAAGAAATCAAGTAGCACTGAATTATCAACATCCCTCTTGAACAATATTGTAGGCACATAGTTACCTTTTCTTGCAAGAATAGCTTGAATCTCTTTGCCCAAATTTTAATCGAATTCTAACTGAAAATACATTTGATCTTTTTCTTTGAAATAAGTTGTATAAAGGAACATAACTGTCTTTCCACTGTTTTATTCCCATTTCTTGGGTTATGCTATTCAGAGTTCTGAGTAGCTGCCGAGTTCAAATTCTTCCACGCGCTGATTGCAAAGCTAATCAGCTGGGTGAAATGGGACTACAATACTGTTATTTGCTCTGATTTCTAGGAATATAAGTAGTGACTTCAGCTTTAGGTCTTGAGATGAACTATTCTTGGGACGCCTGCTTACATTCCCCTGAGAGCCAGTGGGCATCTGGCTGCAGGACTTCATGGACTTGCTGCTAAAAATTGGAAACAAAGCAAAGAGGAAAAGAGCAAGGCAGCCCTACAGGATCTCTTCTAAATTAGAGTTTTCACCATGGGAGACTGAGCAGCTCAGGGGAATTGGTAATGGGAAATTGGAACCATGCACCTCCAGGCTGCCAATCTGTATCTGATCCAGGCTAGCACTGGCTGGAAGCCTTTAGCATCCAACAGCTCTTTAGCTCTTTTCTTGTCTTTGTGAATCTATTAGCAGCCTTGCACCAGTTACTTGTGGAAATATATCCATAGCCCAAGGCTACCTGCACAGCTGGCATAAAGCTGCACCCTCATTCACATTTGTAGCAGAGAGGTGAGGTGAGGACAAGGTGAAGACATAGCTCCTTCCTGCCCTTTGAAAGGTCCCCATGGTCAGGGAGCAGGCGCATAGCCAAAGTGTCATGGGCAAGACATTACTTCTGCTCAGGATACACTCAGGAGAGGAGTTTGGGTCAGAGAGACCTTGGGCTAGAGGGGTACATGGGGAGGCATGCCAAAGGGTTGATTAGGAATCACTGGACGGGGCAGAAAAGGAAAAAAGGTGCAAAAATGTTGCCTGAGCAAGGAAGCCATCAACATACAGTGCATGCCAATGTCAGTCATCCTCGGTCTATCCAGTATTTCCTGTGTGAGAACTAAATGTGTGTTTCTGACACACAATTACTGAATTTCTGTGAAATCAGTGGGAAGACAGGAGATGTGCAGTTTGTGTACCTTTAAAAAGCCCAGCATCCACCTGAAAAGTGCACACCCAGCTGCTTGTGCCCAGAGTTTCTTAGGGCAAAAAATTGCTTAGCCCTAAAAATGCACACTGCTCTTTCCCAGCTCTCCAAATAAATGGAGGAACAAAAAAAGCAACGTCAGAATTAACAGTAGCTCCAAGGTCATCACAACATAGACTATGTTCTTGGGCTAAAAGTGCCAAAAAGGCTGAACTGCAAAAGGGAGATTGCACGCAGCAGCATGAGGAAAAATAAGTCGTTGCAGCAGAGCCAAATTTCCCAGAACAATCTGATACATTCAATTAAACCCTCACTTGGTACCTGGGGACGAGCTTTACCTGTACCTTGAGGCTGGCCATCCACATGCAGGCAAGTAATCAGGTAATGTGAGCAACTTGATATCTACCTAAAAAAAAAAGTATGGGATGGGTGTGCAGTACCTAAACTAATTACTCCAAAATGATTGCCTGGATTTGGGCCAAGCATTATCTCACTTGTCCTCAGCACTACTGCAATGGCATGAGGGGAACAGAAAATGCAGTAACTTGAGAGGGAGATAAGAACAAGAGAGAGGGAGAATTGAGAATGGTCTTCAGCTGTGAAGGAGCTGTTCTGTCTCTGTACTGCTCTTTTGTCCAACCTCAACAACAGTAAAGCAGCCTTTGTATCTTGTCTCCTCCTTTTAAAATGGATTGGCAGCCAGAAGCATTATCCACACGTACATAATCTAAACACTGTGAATTAAACTGGTTTTTTTACCGTGATCTCCGTAGAGCTAGACTCATCCTACTGAAAAATAAAATGTCAAGATTTGAGAGTAATTCTTATATAGAAAACCACAAATCCCTGATTATAAAATCCTGTCATCTTAAGTTTCTAGGTAGGTCATTGGTTATACAGTGAATATAATTTTAAATCACGGTGAGTAAAACAGCAAAGTTCTAATCCAATCTAATCCAGGATTATTTGGCTTATTGAAAAGAATTCCCTTTCCTTTGGTAGGTTTAAAGCAGAGAATGGTTGTTTTATTGTCAGTGGAGAAAATTAGTAATATAGTTTCTGATATAGTGAACTAATATACAGGACCTGCTTAGGAATTTATTACAAAAAATTAAGGTGAAAGTCAAACTTGGAGAACAAAGAAAAATACAGCAGCACAACATGCTTTGTCTTTTGTATCTGTCACCTGGAGAAAATGGTATTTTTATGTCAGAATTGGGAAATCCTGCATTGCTTTTCTGCAATGTGCCTGAAAACTGTGGGCTTGGGAACTACCACAGGTGTATTTATGGGGAAGGAAGGTGTCTTAGACTTACCCTGCTAAGGGCTGTCCTTCAGGTTGTTCAACTGATGCAGAACTTACTGCATGAAACCCATGACAGACATCAAGCAGGAGGTGAAACAATATTGAAATGCTATAGCATTTACTTCTGATTGCTGTTCTCTTTACAGGGCCATTTACTGCATATACGGACATATAATAAATGAGTGATTTAGTATGAATGAAACATCAGAAAAGAATAGGCAAAAATGTGAAATCAATACGTTTACTAGCCTTTACAAGAAAAGACAAGTCAGACTCTCATTAGTGGATCTAACAATCCATCCCTAATTCACTTAGTCAATGCTTAGAAAGTTAGCAAATGCTCATTTTCAGCGCTTGCTCTGTAGGGATGTACTCATTCAATACAAAGTAGATTTGTTTAAACTTGCTGACAAGTACCGACCTGGGTCATAGTGCTTCTTGCTTCATCAGAACCTGCAAGCCACATGTATCCAAAGGACAGATAAACTGTGACCAGTATTGTGTAGCTGCCTGGCCTTCTGCATTGTGTTGGGTGTGAGCTGGGCACATCAGTGTTCACCGTGGTTCGCTGACTAGGGAAGACAGGGGAGGTTCAGCTTTGACCAGAAAAGCACCAGAAGAGCTAAGGGTTAGAGGACAGGGCAGTTTCTATCTTTGAAATTCAGTTCAGCACTACCTAGGACCTGTAGCTGACATTTGTGCTAACATAGAAGGTAATGTAGTTCCTTGATCAATTTCATCACTCATTTTCCTTTTCCTTTTTAATTTTTTCCTTTTTGTTTTTTCCTTTTTCCCTTTTTCCTTCTCCTTTTTTCCTTTTCCTTTTTTTCTTTTTCTTCTTTCTTTTCTTTTTGCTTTTCTTCCATTTCTTTCTCATCTATTCCTTCTTTCCTTGTTTTTTCTTTCTTCTTTCTTTCTATTTCTTTTCCTCTTCCTCTTCTTAATTTTATTCTTTCTCCTCTCCTCTCCTCTCCTCTCCTCTCCTCTCCTCTCCTC
>VXAZ01005854.1:101273-220234 GCA_013399875.1 Gymnorhina tibicen
AATCTTCTCCCCTCTCCTCTCCTCACCTTTGGTGGTCATCTGTATTTATAGACAAAGGGCCCCAATGTGCTGTACATGCTTGCTTCTCTTAAAGGAACCTGCAACCAAAATTGCCTCTGACCTTTCCCATGAGCATGGGTAGAAGCCTCTTCTTGACTGAGATAACAAAATTAGAACTTCATTCTTCCATGGTTTACTCCTAGGAATGCATTTTGGCAACACGCTAAGAATAAACCAGTTATTGAAAGAGGGATCTGGGAAGTTGACAAGCATGGCTAAGCTCAGCAGAGAAATTTGACAAGGAAATAAGATGCTTTGTAGATCAGTGCGTAGTGATTAGTCTTTTGAATGCTGGGATTATTATACAACCAAAAAAGGAGGGGGGCACTTATTGTATATCTGACAGCTACCACTTACCCAGGTATTCTTCAAACTAATGAGGAACATAATGGTATATTTTTTTATAAATCTTGAGTGAGATTCCTGCAGTTTACACAAGCCAATTAAATGTGATGGAAAAGTAAAGACAACTTTTCTTTTTCTCCTCTCACAAATTAGAATCACTACAGAAAGAACAGGTAAAAAAATCCAGTGCCCTATCACCGACATGCTGCCTTTGGTCTTGGAGTCTATGTTCGTCTTCAAACAAAAAGTGTATTATATATTTAAAACACCATGTTTTGCACACTGTACACATACACTGAGATCCACTGCTATGACAGGTATTACTTGTCATCATACTGTACAAAAGCAGACAGGTTAGAAAGGTAAGTAGTAGGAAAATCAATGAAATAAACTTCTGAAACAATAAAAAAGAAATTAAAAATTTAAAAAATCCTATTAAAAATAAATAGAAAATTAAGTAACAGTTCTCTTAATGACTTTCTTTTTCATAAGTAATAAATTCTTGTTTTGAAAACCACTATCACCATATTATTAAAAAATAGAGCAATCACCCATAGATATTATTTACCCCTCTTGTATCTTCCTCTCCCATCATCATATATCATATATACACACACAACAGTGAAGTTTACCCCCAATTTTGCACATAGATTCTACTAATAAGGATTATGACTCTGTATGTACATGTGTAAAAAGAGGAAAATGTGAGACAACAGATTCAACTTCAGATAAAACTTTGTAATATTTTATGGAAGTTTGTCTTCCCACATGACACAAAACCCGTGACATTATTCATGCAGAATATGCTCAGAGAAACAGATGGAGCAATTTACAAACTTATCTGAACGCCTTGGAGGTTTGATTCAAAATAACCTATTTGGAGCATTATTTGATTATCCTGGACACTGCTACACGTTTTTGTTTAGTCTTCTGCAAGGTAGCTACTAAGATGGCTGAGACCACCTGGACCTAGCTAGATTTCAGAGTGTTTCCAGTCCTGTCTGCAATGCCCTTTCCTTTACATACAGACCAATTTGTGTGTAAGCAAGATTTATCATCAGCCTATGCCTCTACCTCTCACTGGGACATTATCTTTGGAAGTGTTATCCCAAGTAGCAATTCCCCAGTTTAAGTGAAAACACTTACAGAGTCAGCTTACTGAAGGGAAGACTGAAGGATATTTATGAATGTTTACACCTAACATATGCGCATACTTCTACATGCTATGGGATATAACACCACCTGGACTGAGGCCAGATCTCACTGTTTATGTGCACAGAATGTATGGTCTCATTTTGTTCCACTTCTTCTGAATTGCAGGGATAATCTAAGTGTAAATGAGTCCCTGCCTGAGAGAGAGCTTTACTGAATTAGTTCCAGGAGCAAGTACTTAGTTATGATAACATCTTATAGGTGGAAGTTCCAACCAGAAAAGAAAGGGGACATTTTTGCAAAAATATTGCTGTTGCATTCATTCATTCATATATTAAGTAAACTGGTTCTGGTGAAACCCATTTTGAAGAGTATTCTCAGTACTAGGTGCCCCTAGTGACCTGCTACTGCTCCTTAAACTGCAGCGGACTGATTACTACTAAAGAAGTCCCTGAGTTTTGGAGTCTCACAAAGGTCTTTGTCATAGGCCTAGTTTAGTCCTGGTAGAAGAACTTTGCATATTTTTACTTTGCATGATGGCAAATGACTCTAGATAAATTTTAGGAGCATGGAGCATGTGTTGCCCACCTATGTGGAATCTGCATGGAAGCCCTGTCTTTCCATTTCTTCTGCAATTTCCCTTCATCTCTAGTCTACTCTAAGCTTATAAGAAACAGTCTTGAATAAATATTCACATGTACTCTGTTTTCCTCAAACAAATACCTGTATATTATTAGACGATTGCTGAAAATTTTTAGAGTTTTTGCCACAATCTCTTTTTCCACAGGGTGATTTTAGATAAACATAAATCCAGTTACAAAGGTGTTTACAGATTGCTGTCATCTTGAACAGATGATTTCTTGTCCCTTTCTTCATAGAAATTTTTTGATCCTTTTGATTCTTACTGAGGAGTCATATCTGTGAAGGATTTAAGATGACATCCACAATTTATAGCCAGTATTTTGACTTTGTGATTCCCGGTGCAGACTGCAAAGAGTGTCTTTGGATTTGATTCTGTCATCATTTTAATTCTATTGTTTTTCTTTTCTGACAGTAACTGCTGGAAAACCTGGAGGTTGCCTAGATCCAAGACTTTTTATAAACGTCTTTGATATGAATCTTTTACAAATCTTCTCCCTTTGTCTGTGTTATGCTTAACAGTGAACGCAAACACTGTCTCTTCAGATAGTGACTCACAGGAATGCAACATGCAATCCACACAAAGGAAATATAATACCCTAGCAGCTAATTAAAAAAGCATTACCTTCCACCAGTGCTGACCTCCAGCCATGCAGAGGATAAAGGTGGGTGTCTGTCAATCAAGTTTACCTAAGAAACCTTGGCACAATATTATGATGAATGGACAAACCTAAAAAAGGGTGATATTGCTCAGACTTCTAAGGTACTTTAAGTACCACATGTAAAGAAGCAGAAGGCCTTGTCAGTAATTTGAAACCTCAGCCTGCATACTAGGAATATACCAGTGCTAAATTTGCCAAGTACTACAGATACTAGACGTGGACTATGTAGAACCATTATAGAGCTCCATGGGATTTTGATACACTTAGCACCAGGGTGTTCAAATCACAACAGTACCTACAGACATCCTAAAATCTGCATGATTGTATTTCACAGTCTTTCATCATTCCAATAAAAGAACAAGCACTGAATTTTAAGTGCTTTTTTTCTTCCAAAAAGAAAATTTATTGTATGCTTAGGAACTTTGCAACTGATGTTTGACTCAATCCTCAGTTCTAATTTATCATTAATTAAGGCAAATTCACCCGCTATGTTTTCTGTAGAAATAGCATTTATCCACATTGTTCTTGCAATGCATTTGATTCCTCTATCCTGCTGCCCATATATTTTTTTATCTAGATTTGTATCATGTAGCGTGTTACTCCAGAGTTCTGTGACAACCAGGCACAGAGCCCTTACAGTGAGAAACGGCTCTTAAAAATATGTGGTTTTTTTCCTTGAACAAGTTAAGAGGTGAGAGGGTAAGATCCTAGTCATTTATAACATGGTACTTATCTGAATAGACATATAAGAGTCTGGGATGCTATAAAATGTGATTTAACCATGCTTTAGTGAAAATATGAGGAGCAATCACCTGAATTATGTTCCCATGAAGTTTCTTTTCTCTGCACAAGTGTATTCACTCTACATGCAGGAGGGCATAAAGGGATCCTACTGTAAGTGAGAGCAGGACAGCTGGCACTTGGTGATGGCTCATCATCTTTTTCTGTATCCCCTTTCCTGAGTTTCCTTTTGCATTACTCCATTCAGACTGGAAGAAAAAATGGCATCAAAACAATTGTCTTTATACTATTAGAACACCAAAATATTTGAATCACAGGAGTCTAGCAGTGTGTTTTGAGGAAAGAACTACAGTGAGAAGGGAGAGAGGAGTTGGGGAGCAGAGTGCCTCTCCCTGCCTTGGTCCTACCACGCCTTCGAGGTCAGCCATAGCCAATATCTGTTAAAATCCTGAAAAAGGGCGAAAGTCCTCTTTCCTTCCACTGAGCTGTGAGTCGATTTCAGTGTGTTCATACTCAAGGGAAGGCCTTTGCATTTATTTTGCAGGCCCTAGCTGCTGGGAGAAATACCTGGAGCATAAAATGAACAGCTGTAGCTGTTGCTTATGAAATCAAATGCAGTGTAGTAATGAGGCTGAGAGGGTTAGAGGCTGAACGGGAAACTAACCATATCTTGTGAGTGAGAATGCAACAAGCTCCATATTACTATTTCAATAAAAAATAGTAAAACTTTCCAGCATTCCCCTGTGTTTTAAAGAACCAATGTTTAGATCTTTGGGGAGTGCTTTATTCCATTTAATTAAAATAATTTTAATGGTGTTAAAGGAAATACTCGGTTCAATAAGGATAAGTGCTGGATCCTAAACTTGGGTCAAAATAACCCTATGCAACACTACAGGCTTTGGGCAGCATGACTGGAAAGTTGCTATCTGAAAACCACATGGAACATGAGCCAGCAGTGTGTCCACGTGGCCAAGAAGGCCAATGGCATCCTGGCCTGTATCAGAAATAGAGTGGCCAGCAGGACTGGGCAGTGACTGATCCTCTGTATTCGGCACTGGTGAGGCCACAGGTTGCATCCGGCGTCTAGTTTTGAGCCTCTCACTATGAGGAAGATATTGAGGTACTGGGGAGCGTCCAGAGCAGGACAATGGAGCTGGTAAAGGGTCTGGAGCACAAGTCCTATGAGGAGCACCCAGGGGAGCTGGGGTTGTTTAGCTTGGATAATAAGAGGCTCGGAGAAGACATTATCTCTCTCTACAGCTATCTGAAAGGAGTTGTAGCCAGGTGCGGGTCGGCCTCTTCTCCTGAGTAAAAAGCAATAGAACAAGAGGAAAAAGCCTCAAATTGTGCCAAGGGAGGTTTAGATTGGATATTAGGAAAAGATTCTTCACTTAAAGGGTTGTCAAGCATTGATACAGGTTGTCCAGGGAGGTGGTTGAGTCACCATCCCTGGAGAGATGTAAAAGACTTGCAGATGTGGCACTTGGTGACACGGCTTGTTCATGGGCTTGGCACTGTTAGGTTTGCAGTTGGACTCAATGATCATAAAGGATTTTTCCCAACCTAAACATTCTATGGTTCTGTGATTCCATCACTATGGATCTACATGGTCACAATCAAATAATATTAGACTGGTGCCTTAGAAGATGATGAATGGAGAGGCATGACACAATGAACTGAGAAGAAAGTTGAGGAAAAATGGAATTGCCATAAATGTAAAGCCTGACAAAAGCTGATTTTCTGTGAGTCTTGGTTCATTGTCTGAAGAGGAATGGAAGGACTTGTCAGGGTAATGTGCTATTCCCATTGAGGTTCTTGACCTCCAGGAGCTTGAGTCCTGAGCCAGTGGTAACCAGAAACCACAGCAGATGGGGCAACTGGCATCTGAAACCTGGAATCAGGTAGATGGGCCACCACTTCTCTCTACAAAAACTTCTGTTGCCTAAACTGAATTGTTCCAGATAAAATTTTCCATGTAAGAGATAACATCAGGATGAGAGTTCCTAGGAAGCAGCAGTGAAAAATTCAGTTTTTCTTCAGCTATTCTTTAGGCAAAATATATATTTCTTTTTGACCAGTATATTGTCCCATGGTTTGGAAGAAGAATTTGAAACGTGGTAGAGAGAAAGCTGTTTGCCTCAGTGGTGTGGTTAATTTTGGCTTCCTCAGGAAATCCTCCCAAAGTGATACCAACTTTCAGACCTTTGACTCACTTCACTTTGCACATGCTCAGCTGTGAACTCCTGTATTTTCCCTGTTGCATTTCCAGAATATTCCAGTTGCTCCACGCATGCTCCAGGACTCTCTCCGCAATTGCAGCTGTGGGTTCCTGTCTAAGGATACAGTTTCATGATCAGCATAATTTGATCTAACTATGGGCTGCTACCCAAAAGGAATGGCCCCACTTTTTCTGAGATCCCCAACTGCCTTTTCCAAAACTCCCCTTTGCATCTGATCTAGCAACTGCACAATTATGGAACCGTTTCCGGGAGTGAGAAAAAAAATCTTCCTATTTTTTTCTTTTCTCTGTTTTCCAAGGTCAGTGCCAGTTCCAAGTACATGGACCAAGGGCAGTATGCCTGATCCTTGTTCCCTCTCACTGACTGCACTGCTTGGGTATGCACTGCATGAAAGAGCAGCTCACCAGGATGTGGCAATGACAAGGGCCAGAGCTGTGCAGCAGGCAGCTGTATAATATGAATTTATGAAATAATACATGAAAAAGCTTGGGCCAAGTAAATGAGAGAAGTAACCAATGTCCAGGATATTGGATCTGCAGATACTTATTTAGTATATAAGCCATCAGTATCATACCTGTCTGTATGGAAGCATCTTGGTTGCCAGCAGTAAAGAGAAGGAAACCAAAATGAATACTGTTAACTCACCAGCATGTGCTGGAAGAACTTCAGATACTTTACAAATATCTCAGAAAAACAAGCCTTCCATGATGAACTTGTTTATTCAGTGTAAGAAGTATGGGCATCATGTCTGCTTTGTTATGATGGCTAAGAGGAACATAGCTCCTGGTACTGAAGGACACAATCTTTCCCTGGGGTAGTGTTACGTTTAATACTCATCATCTAGGCAAGATAAAAAAAGTCATATGTATCTGTACAAAAAAGCAAGTTGTATCTGTAGTCTGCTGTGCATTTGGAGAGGTGCCATGTTTCCTGTGCTGCCCTTTCCTTGGCACCTCAGAGCAGCGTGAGGGCTGGTGGCTGTCCGTAGTGTCCTTCCCATTGGGAAAGAAGAGTTATCACAAAGCTTTCATTTAACATGGAGCCGTGCTCCGCCTCCTGACTGCTTACTCAGTGCTGTCTGTTCCATCAAAATAAAATGGTAACTCAAATCTCTTCCATAATACTCCTAGATTTTTACACATAAATTTTCCTATTGATCACAAGCTTTTATAGTAAATGACTCTCAGAGGATGACCTTGCTTTCTAGCAAAGTGACTGGGAGAAACATCGTTTAATTGTTTTCTGCACAATCATAGGGAAATAATGCACACATACACACACACAAAAAAAAAAAAACCCAAAGGCACTTCAAGAAATACAGCTTTCAATGTATTACCTAATCCAATTCAGAGGAACTCTCTGAGTACAAAGGCTGGGCTGGTGTGATATGATTCTAGCATATGGATATAAAGAAATGTTAAAACAAATGGAATTAAGTAGCTTATTTATGTTCTCCTCTTCCCAGTGCACAGCATTGTTATCATTTTATCAGAATCCCTTGACACTCCTGATGAAGTGTGAGCAGATTGACTCACCAAAGCCACAGCTCAAATAAGCCTTTACTCTCTGATGTTCATGGACAGCTTGTGAAACTTTCCAGTTGATGCTGAGATGTCCTCTGGGAATACCATGAGGAGATCAGGAAACCTTTTTTTCTTTCTTTCTTTTCCTCTTTCTTTACCATGGTATCTTATTTTTATAGTGAAAGGACTAAATCTCACTGTGGGAAATAGAAACTTCTGATAAATGCAAAGGCTAAAAACAAAACAAAAATATTTCAGAATATCTCCAAATCTAGCTTGTCATTAATAGCAGTGAATGTGGGTTCATTTAAATTTCATGCTCATTTTTGGGAAGGGGAAGATGAGACATTTCAAAGGGTTAAATTCCTTGTCACAACAGAGCTGGCCTCTGATCCACACTCCTGTTAGAAATGACCTGCTTCGGTGCTATTTGATGGCTCAACTGCACACTTGCCAGCCTTGCCAGATGACTGTATCCTTTGTAACAGTTCTTAATATCTGCTAATAAGGAGTCATTTATTGAATCTCAGTAGTGAGGAAAAGAAAAAGAAGAATATGTATGGTATTAGCTTACCTTCAGCCTGAGTTCAGTGTCTCACTATTGCTCCTTTGTGGTCCTTCAAAAACTAACTCCTACTGAAAACAACTGCAAATATATACCACCAGCATCAAATATTGTCATTTATGTGAATATATATATATTATATATATATATATGACACAAGATGTAGGCTTGTGTTACCAAAAAATTACATTTCATCTAGCACATGAATCGAACCTGTTTGGTCTTTAAACAACAACACCCACATGTGTTAATGCAGCTATTTCCATAGTATGAGTAAAGCATAATTTCAGTATTTTACTGTAGAAAAGACCTTCAATTATAGCCTCAAAGCTACAACCATGTTAGCTCTAGTCCACATTACGGTACAAAGCCATGTTTAAACAGTTACGAAAAAAATATGTTGTAACCAGGTCACTCAATATTTTTGGCTTTTCTGTCACTCTTTTTTTCAATGCAGATGAGTCCTAAAGTACAAATGCAGCTGATGAAGAGTGAACCAGGTTTGGTATACAACAGTAGAGAGAAGCCACTCCCTTTCTAAAGACATGTAAACAGATCTTGCAGTTGAAGGCATTTTTTTTTTTACCCCCAACTACCAGGGTGACCTAATTTGTCAGCTGTTCATTTCCATCAGTAATTCATGAGCAAAACTAAAGAAAACACTCTTCAGGAATGCTTCTCTGCCCAAATAAAGAGCCACTATTTTAACTCAGAAGGGTCTCAGGAAGGACAGTGGAAAATAAGTCCTAAATCTGTAAAATGCTGCAAAACATTTAAATAACAAATATTTCTCACATCCAAGATGTGCTGAGGTTGTGAGGAAAGATTTTTTTTGTGTGTGTGCATTATTTCTCTATGATTGAAACCACAAGAGTGGGCTTTTGTCTTCTGAGGACCAAACCCTTCTTTCTGGATTTCTTCTGTAGTTATAGATATTATTCCTAGCTAGAAAATATATGCATTTTCCTTCCTTTTCCGCTTCTGGTGCAAGTGATTTTTAAGAAGAAAACTCACTTAATGAATCTTCAGTATCTTCCCCTCTTTGCAAAAAAAAATCCTTGGTTTTAAGTCTTTGTCAAAAAAGCAAGGGTCAAAATAGTCATCAACACTTTGTGCATATTTTTTTCAAAGTCACAACTCCAGCAGCTAACAGAAACTGAGGAACAGATAAACCATTCTTCAAACCAGCCACATAACCTATTGAGGAGTGCTATTATCTGTCCTTACACAGCCTCCTCCCTTTTATTTCAACCTTTTAAACAGCTGAACTATGAAGCATTTCCATGTAGCATTACCTAAGCCTGCTCTCCACAGTCTGACTTAGCTGCCTCTCAGAGACCAGAACAATTTCTGCCCCTCTCTGGGATGAAGGTCAGGAACTGGTGAGGAGCAGAGGAGCGAGGGTCCTGCAGGCTGGTGCTGACTCCCTGCCACCCACCTCAGACCAGAGTTGTGACTCCCACTGCCCCCACCAACCTGGCTCAGCAGTCCCTGTGCCTTCTCCCATGAGAGATACAATTTGAGCTGGAGCTAATCCTTCCCCCCTATTTGAATCAGTCAGGTCACTGTAGGATTTGGGGCACATTAATGACTTCAGACATGCAACAGATTTCCAGTCTTATCTGTAGAATTTTGCCTGGCAATTCAGGGTGGTTCTCAGCCCACAGGACACTGTGGAGTTCATGTGTCAGGACAAAGGAAGACTGGGAAGCTCATGCTTTTCCTGTGCCTGGTCCCATGGTGACAGTAACCCAGAGCATTCAGCAGTTCCCTCTGCAGAAGAAGATGTTCCTGCTGCTCATTCACAAGAATGCCACGGGTCCTGTGAGTATGAGCAAAGCCACCTTCCTCTGTCATCTGGCATCCTGGACTGGTGGCGGGCTGGTCTCATGCTCGCAAGGAAGGCTGTAAGACAAGTTCATCTGCTGCACCTGTCAGAAAAAGGTCCTGAAGGCAAGCAAAGAAGTTGGAACGATCCCTCATGTCACAGGCAGTGGCACTTCAGGAATGACTTCATATGCCAGCCAGACTCCAGCTTCCCTGATTCCTCAGAGTCTTGTCATGGCTTACATATACCATGTGGCACCAAACATGAAAAACTGGAGATCACTGATCAACCTGCTCAAGAGAGCAGATTTAGGGCATTGTGTGTTAACTTGTTTTTACTTGGGTAGGCTTATTGGCTCACTTTTTTGTTTGTTTATTTAGGGCTTGTTCCATTGGCTCCCGCATCCTTCTCCACACCTTCACTGTATTTACAGGCAACTTGATGGAGTTTGGGACACACTGAAAATACTAATTAATTTTTGGTTGGACTGCAGCCTTGATTTAGGTAGCTTGTGAAGGTAGGGATCTCTGGGGACCCTTATCCCATATCAACATTGTGAATAAATTGTTTTCCACAGTTATTCCACAGTTTTCCACTGTTTTTCATAAAAAACTGGCCTACAATCTAGTTTATATGCATATCTTTTATGACAGTGGAATTCAGCTCTCCCTCTGTCTAAAACCTTTTCATGAACTGTGCTAGAGCAACAGATTTAACTTTTGTGTCTTGGCATAGAGGACATAATTCCATCTTGGGGTAAATCCTTCTGTCCATATCCGTTTTACTCCTTCTTACTCTTTTAACCTGAAATTCACTCAAAATTTCTCCCTCATGCTTTTGTTTCTGTTTTAAAGTGGGCTTGAATGGGCCACAGAATTTTCTTACTTTTCTCTGTAAGTGTAAGAAAAGTAGAATTCCCTGAGGTGGTGGCCTGAGAGGTGTAGAGGACAAGGAGGTATCTGAATCCAGCCTTCCTCCATTGTTCTGCTCTTCCTCACAGGCTTTCTTGAGAGGCATCTTTTAATGTCCTGCCCCCAGGTAGCTTTTCAGCACATCAGCTCTCCTGCGCTGGGAGTGCTTCCTGACATCTGTTTCAGATTTGTTGTTCCTTTGTTTCCATTTATGTCCCTTCTCAACCATTATTTTTTTTAGGCTGAAAATATTAAATTGTATAGAAAATATCCGAATAGGCTACAACTGGTGTATGTGTGAGGTAAATTTTATTTTAATTGTTTTTTTCTGTCATATTAAGCACAGGAGGTTCAGCTGCTTTGTGGAAAGGGGAGAAAATATTTTTTTCTGTCTTCATTTAACAAAGCAAAGTCTGTAGAGAGTATCTGTCTTTTTACAGACCAGTTACTGCAGCCAGAAAAACACCACGAGGCTTTGAGCCCAGAGTCCTCATCACATCACACTTTTACCATCAAATCAGCACTACTACAACAAAATGAACTGATTCAGAAATGTAGCAATTTCTTGTTCTAATGAGTCTTTTGATTTTTGCAGTCCTCACAGGATGACAGTGCCATGGGAACTGCACCTTAAGGAGGTACTGGTATGCGTCTTGGGGTCTGGTTTTTAGATTATTGGGGCTCCCATTAGTGCTGGGATGATCAATGGGTACCCATATGCTGGATGAAAACACTGGAATTTTTTGTGAATCCTCATGATTACCAGACAACAGAACTATTCCGCATGGTGTTAAAGAAATAAGATGGGAATACAAGTGCATTACTTGTTACAGTTTATGGAAGCAATCCAGTAAGTGTAAAATGAGAGCTTAATCTTGTGCAAGTATGACAAACAATTAAAAAGTAAAGATTTGCATTCTTTATGCAAACAGGTAAACAGAACATAACAGGTAAATGTTGTACTAAATAGCCAATATAATGCACAGCAGGACAACAAAATAAAGGTATATGTACAACCAACAGACCTCTTCAATCTCTGTTCACGTTCACACTTTATTGTTGATAATTTCTTTTTGTCTTTTCCCATTCTCTAGGCTTCATGCACATATTTCTAGCTCAGTCACCTATACCTGCCTAAGACGAGAGGGAGGCAGCAGAAGTTAGAAGTGGACTGGCTATCTTGCCATTTCCTGGTCTAAAATATTTAATACACCCTAGGATGGTGCATGAAAGTTAGGAATGTGGCTTAAGCTTTGGGGAGCAGAGGTCATCTGGCAACCAAGTGGAGTAAGCACCTCGCTGTTTGCCAGATTGTACCGTCTTTTTCCAGTGTAGCATGTCTAGTATTTAAGCTTTGCCCTGATTCCACACATGGGTCCAAGCCACATCCTGTTCAATGGAGTTAGCAGAACCTCTGCATAACTTCTCTGTGGGGCCATTTTTAAGTTCCACACAGGTAGGTCATCAGTAGCTCTGTACCACAAACATGGTTTTGGCTGGGCTGTGGAGGCAGCCTCCAAAGCAACTTGCTGCATTCTTTGGCAGTCAAACTACAGAAGCATATGGCACTGAGTTACTTACTGGATAATATTAAAAATAGTATAAGGCTCTGCATTTAAACTGAGGAACTATATTGCTGCTCATTAAACACTTCAGAAATGTCCATCTTCATAAATATAAAATATAGAATTACATATGCCAAAGAAAGGCATTATTAGAGTTCCTTAAAATGAAATCTTCCAGGTTTTAAAATGCTTAGTAATACTGGCTCACTGACATCCTTCTTGTGACCTTAAAACAATTTTTTGTTGTTTCCTTTAAATAATTTAGTGAGTGATTGCTCAGTGATGATGTTTAAATAAAAACACAATGTGATAGTTAATCTGCGAGACAGATGCTATTAATATTGGATGGATGTAGTTTCAGAAGCATTCTGCCTGAATCCGAAGTACTAAGCTGGATATAAATAGTGGTGGATTTCCCTTATGTGGAAAATGTAATAGCCCCATTAAGCATGTCTTCGCTGCAGAGTCAGGCTGTATATTGACCCTCAGCTTTGAGTACCAGCTTTTACTGAGATGAGGTGCAAGGAGCCAGACTGCCAAGCTATTTTGGGCTAATGAATCTTCATCAGCTTGGTGCTCCCTTGGGTATTTCTGTTGGCCTTCACAGGGCATCTCCCCATGTCCTTTCTCTCTGCAGTACATGGAGTTGTCTCAAATCTAAGTCATTTGGTCTCAGACCCTGAGCATCTTTTGAATAGCTGAGTTACATAGCCCAACCATAATCATTTCAAGGAAATTATCAATTAAATAATAATTAAATAATCAGTGACATTATCTGGATCTGCAGCAATAAAGAGTGGGTAGTAATGACCGTGGCATGGCCTTGGAGAGGGCTCCTCTAGCTTAAGGTCACTTGCCAACAACCAAGGAACAAACGTGATGCCTCTGCGAGGTCTAGCTGTTTCTCAAAAACCTCTGTTCCTCTGAGCTAGGTTGTCACCAGTAAACAGGGAAAATGAGAACACTGAATGAGGGTGAAAAGCTGTCTCTAACTTCCCTTTGCAGTTTCATCATCCTTCAGAGACTGACAGCATCAGAGTTTGTGTGTGAGCATGACAAATGGAGTAAAATGCAGAGCTGAAATAGGAGTCAAAAAATAACACCGTTCTAAAGACACACTGTTACAGGGGGCTGTTATATGGCCAAGTCACTCTTCCCAAATGCCCACAGTTTTGGGATAAGATGGAAAAGATGTTTCTGTATATGTATGTGCCAACAAAATGCTGGCAGGTATATACTGCCTTTATTCCAGCCCACCCTTCTATCTTCCCTAGAGAGAAGAAATATTATAACTGCTGCTGCTTTACACTGTAGGCTGTACTCGCAGCTACACATTCAATTATTTTTAAACTGTTCCAGTGACAATTCCTATAACGGGCTCTATTTTCCCCTTTGTCCTTTGGGGTTGTTTTTTTTTTTTTCCAAACAAGTAAAAGATGGATCAGCTAAAGATCTTTGTTTAAATACTATTGGCATACAGTAAGTTCAGTAATATGAGAGTTAGTCCTGGAAGGATGTTAATAAGATTACTCATATTACCTATGCACTTAATAAATTTTTTCTGGCTACTGCTGGATGCTTTGTAGCTCTAGAAGCTTATACTTTAAGTTAGGGTAATTCCCAGCTCAGCACTGAAGGGAAGGCTAATGCAGCCATTAGTTACTGCCTGAAGTTTGGGACCTGCAGCTGCAGCTTCCTTGCTTTACCAGAGTCATCTTTGCACAAAGCACACTGGAGTCTCACATAGGATTTAGCACAGGATTTTCCGTGCTAAGGAGGTCCAGAGCTGCCACCTAAAGCAGCAATTCAGTCAGCAGAGGTGCAACACCAGGACACAAGGCAGGGCATGCAAGTGCTAGGTCTGTTTCAGCTGTCTCCCCCTCTACAAAAGAAGAAAAAATTCCATTTTTAACACAGGAACATCTCCATTTCAGGATTTGATTGATAGTGGCGTGAACACTTCTGCTGACACACAGAGAAGGGCAGTGATGATGTGGGAGGAAGGAAGAACTGATGCTTTTCCATCACTGGCAGAGTTTGTGAACTTGGAGCCACTGTGTTCTCTGCCCCACCATCCTTTCTGTAAAAAGGGGTAATAATACTCCTCTTCCCCACAGGAACTTTGAAGATCAACACATTCCTGCTGCTGAGGCACTCAGATGCAAGAGATATACAGATAGACACTAGATCAAGCCTCCTTTGGGAACTTGGAGACTGTATCTCAGCTGTTTGTCTCACATTACTTAGATAAGAAACCTTAAAAGTTTTCTTCAGCTCACCTCTGTATCATTTCCAGGGTAATGCAATCTTTTTTCTTCGTCTTCCTTGATGGTTGTTTTAAATATTGAGGGAATTCAGAAAATAAAAATACCATGCAAAAAACTTTTCAGTGCTTTAACACACTGTATTTTTCCCAATATTTTGGCCAAAAGCAGTTTCATAATTGGACACTAAATTTCTCACTGTACAAAAAAATCTCACATATTTCACTGAATTTATTGTCTGTTGAAAAATATTGTCAGAGACATGTAATTTGGAGGCCAGTCTGAAACATCTCGGTTTAAAGACTTCAATCTTTTAACATTATGAACAATGATGGTGATATTCACAATAGGTATTCTCACTTCTGAAAGCTGTGACAAGGCAAGAGGATTTGGAAGCCAAACCCAGAGTTAAGGCCTGAAGATTTTTTCTTTGTGAAAGAAGCTGGGAATATTCCTACAGTGAGAAACTTCGGACAGTCCTAAAATACTAGCAGGGTTTTATGTCTAGGTGATGATTAACAAGGGGACACAATAATATATTGCAAATGCTGAAAAACTCATGACACTAAAGAAAGCGGAGATACTGTGATAATGGAAGAGAGAACAAAGAGAAAGAATAAGACGAAAATAAGAAAAGTATAATTCAGTTTGTGAGGAAAGTATGTTTGAAAGTACTTGGAAAAATCTCCACTGTTCTGTGGTGAAACTATCCACCTTGAGTTTCTCAAAACAACCTTGCTTTTTCATGATAAACAGCACTATGATCTGGATATGTTTTCTGTCTTACTGATACAGTAATAGCAATCTTATTGTTTTCTGATATTTGGATCTTTTCTCAAAATCTTCTAATACAGAATTTCTGCACAGTAAAATTAGTTCACCTGCCTTTACATTTACTTTCTTTAGGTACTTTTCACAGTCTCACAAGTCCTGGTTGGAATGTCACTACTGTTGGGAAATAGGCTGAAATAATCCAAATATTTCTAGTGACGAGCCGGAGCTTAAAATGAGTGAATCACTTTTAGTAATTTGACAAAGAAAACTGAACCACAAATGTGTTATAAGACTTCATTTTTCCCCCGTGTACACCTCATTGCTATATGTACACATTAGTGATATATGCTAATATTGAATATGTACAAGGTACAACTGGTTAAATGATCCTTTGAAAAGAATACCTACAAATGTAGCCCATCTTTCCACCAGTAAGTCAGTCTAATTTCTACAAATATGTTTCTTGTTTATAGTACTTACCAAAGAGTTTCCAGCAATTGATTTTACATGATACTTACAAGGTACTTGGTATGACTAACGCCTTATGTTTTATTATCATTCATTCATTCAAATGGAGGACATGAAATTTCTAACATGTTGATGTTGGTAAAATACTTGGCATTTCTCTTCCTGCTGCTGCTTTTGTAGTGAGAAATCATTAGTGGGGTAACAATGTTCATTTATTGATTTATGCAATTTCTAAGCTCAATACTCTGATAAAGATGCACATTTTTCTTATTAAAAATTTAGTTTGTCATACACACCTCTACCTACACACAGTCTTCTATCTCCATTTTGTAGTAGAAGTATCTTTTTCAAAAATTACGTACTTTTTGTAGAGGTTTATATTTTGCCATTCACACAACAAAAATTCAAAGATTGATGGTTGGTTTTTTCATAACTTGTTTGCCAAAAATACCAGACTAACATAAAAAACAAGTCAGTCTCTTGAAATGACTTTTTTTTCAATCTTATGATACATTTCAAAGCCGTTAGAAGCTAATCTGACAACATTTTTACGTGACATGGTTGTCAGTAGGGAAAAAAAAGAAAGGCATGGGAAAGCAGTTGGAAAAACCTGAAAATAAGAGACTTCAATATAGCTGGGAACAGCTGCTAGTGAGATACATGTGTGTGTACAGAAAATGCACTGCTCTAAAGGATCAGGATTTTAATAGAGGTTGCATAACACTTTAAGGTATGCTGTTCAGTGTCTTTGCTGTTACTGTGTTTGCAACAAGAAAGTCAGAAAACAACAGCTTGGTGAAGCAGAATGAAAATTAAGAAATTCAAGCCCCATTTCTAATGGGTGATTTAGGGCATAAGTAACACCACCCATTCTGAAACAACGGTTAATGTGTAGCAAAAATCAAATTGTAAAGACTTACACAGGACTCTGAAAAGTCATCTTGGGAGTTCCAGCTCCCACTTGGAGTACTTCCCTCACTGACAATGAATGGCTGACATCGTATGATTGGCCAGTGACAAGACCCTAAAAGCCTTTCCGTTCCTGGCCTAATTAATGCATCTACTATCTATTTTCACACCTAATTTTCTCTGAACTTTCCACTCTGCTATAATTATTATGGTTATTACTACACTGAGTTGTTAAGTATTAAGGAGGAATTTTCTTAATTTGGTTACATGGGGTTTGTGTGATCAGTCGAAATAGTTTGCAAGTGCATCACAAATTGTCACACGCTTTGGGTAAACTAGCAGTGAGATGTCGGCTGTGTGTGTTACAGTATTAGAGTGGCAGAAGTAGTACAGACTTCTGAATAGTTTGGAGACAGTGCTTAGTACAACCTGAAAAGCACTGAGAATTTGTGTACCAGGGCTCAGTTACTTACCAAGCTGAAAGTATCAAAAACTTCCTACAAAAGTTGCCATTTTTTAATGAAAGCCTAAATAAAGATGGTTGTGTGTGTCTTGCTGCTACAAGGTATGTTTCCAAAAGCCACTGAAGGAATTTAGTTGCTTCAGTCTCCAACGTCGATGACAGCACACACCTCTTTGAAAAATCACTCTCTGTGCTTTGCCTATGTTAGAGTTCTCCAGCTCCATAATCTCCCAGAGTGTACTGTTATTGCATTTTTGACAGCTGGTTCGCATACCAAAAGTGATGTAACCCAGCTGACCTTATATCCTTTGGAGGTCATGCATGATTCTTGTATTCACAGTTTAATAAAGCTAGGAAACAAGACTTCTGGAGAAATACATCCTTCCCTGGGCAAAGGGGGTTGCTGCAGCTCCAAATTGATTTAATGATATAATGGAAACAGCAAAGTATCTGTCTGTGTCAATTTTTAATTTTTTTTTTTGCCATGCTAAGCCACCATATGGATTTTGATTCCTTCTCAGAAGAGCACATCTAGGCAGTCACAATGGACATAGCAGGTAGAAAAGGAGTCTTTGTCATTTCAAGACTTGCTCACTTATTTTTACATAATTTTAAGCACATGATTTTGTAATTTCTTCTGCTTCCCATCTCCTAAAGCACAGTAACTCTCTAAGTCTAAAAATTACCAAACAGAATTGGGTTTGTTGCTGTTAAATGACTCCAGAGTGACCAAAAATTCCTTTAGTTAAAATTCGTCCTATTGTTTTTTTAATCTTGGTGCTCTATTTTCTGTTGGCTTTTTCCTCAAAATTTCCTGTGTTAATTCTAATTAGCCCCTTAGAATTCTCTAACAGAGGATTAGGTAAAGTCACATGCAAATGTGTTGCTTTTCTTTGCTCCAAATAAAAAAAATTAAATTAAGATTCTGTTGGTAGAGATAGTTTCATCTGTGCCTTTGTGCATTATCATAGGCGGCTATGCCTGCTCTAGACCAGGTCTTGACTAAATGAGAATTATGAATAGTATGCAAGCTCTTTGTCCCTGTCAGATGCACAAACATTCCAAGAGGTTTTCCCTTTCTTCTCTTTGCTGTATGATCCTGTTTGTATTCATCCAGTCCAATGTCTGGTATGATGGAAGTTTTTAAACCTCTCAGTAGCACAGCTGGAGTCTCTGAAACAGCCTTTACCTTGAGTTGCCCTGACCATCAGAGTGGAAAGGAAACTGGAGGACACGAAGGAGCAGTGACAAAGGAAACCGAGAGGAGCAAGAGACAACAGTCAGCATTTTGACAGCTTAGGGCATCGCACTGACACAAGACTGACGACTTCATTACTGACTAACTTTCTGCTGAGTGGAACTGATATGCCTGCAGTCTCAGGGCTGGAAAGTAGTTTAAATGCCAAAATAATTCAGCAGGCTTCGCCTGCTTTGGTTTTCCTTAGCTATCTAGTTGTGAAGGTGCAAATATTGTAACCCCAGGGGGATTTTAGGGATCATTAGTGGTGTAGAAGGCTGAAGATGTGAGTGACACTTGGCCTAAAGCCTGTGACTGATTGGTAGTCACAAATGTGGTTTTCAGCTACAGAAAAGGAGTGAGATCATCATCATTAGAAAGGAAAACAAAGATGGAAAGAGGATGTCCTTTTCCAGAGTGAATTCAAAGTTTTGTACCTGTGCCTTCAGCTTGTGTTGCTGAAAGATTTAAATATAAGGTAAAGAAAATCACAACATCCACAATGAAATTAAAAAAAACCCAAAGACTAGAAAGATTGACCATGCGTAGCACAGTGAAACTTCACTGACCTTCCGTTAATTTGTTCTTATGTTCCTATTAGTGAAGCCAAAAATATGTTATTTCAGCAGTATTAATTTCACTAAACTTATAAAGAAAATATAAATGAGAGCTGGAGGGAGAAATTACCTAGTAGTCGACTTCTAGAAATAATTTCCGGTCACAACACAGTCATTTTATGAACTGTTTCAAAAAAATAACCTCCCACCAAAGTCACAGTATATAAAATACTTGTCTATGTACAGAAAGAATCCTCACATTTCATTCTGCAGGGTAAGCTGCTTAAGTCCGACTGCAACCTTCAAAGCATGACAAACAGCTGTCCTTTAAAAAAGATCATCAAAAGCACTCCAAAGTAGGAACAAGGAAGAAATAAATTATTTTATTTGATGAAGCAAGAAAAAAGGTGGAGTGGGGGAGAAAATGAAGCTTTTTGAGGTCATGTAAGAGTTTTCTTTATCCGTTTGCTCAATCATTCTGTTTTTACATATTTCATTGGTGAAACTTTGGAGGAAATACAAAAAAGCAACTCCTTTTTCCTCAAATAACAAGATGGAGATCCACTACAGCCTCTAACAAAATTAAAAGGATCAAAACAAAGCAGATGAAGTCCACAGGTCACTTATAAAGCCCCTGAAAGGCAAGCTGCTGCAGTTTGCCCTGCCCTGCTTAGCTGGACCAGGTACAGGGACGACAGTGAAACCAGCAATAGAGCAGGCAGTGAGGGGATTACGGGGACACAAGGAGCGGAAAGAATGTTTTCTACACCTAAGACCTTAAATTTTTTTTACAGGAAATTACACGATCTTTTGATGTGCAATTGGAAGCTGAGATGAGGGTCTGTTTGAATGAGAAAATGGCTTTTATATTTGACTTTTGATATTTTTTATATTTGACTTTCGATATTGTCCAGAAGTTCAAAATGAAAGCACAGAATTCTAAACCATTCTAAAGCTTACTAATGAAATTCATAACTGTTCTGAATTAGAGAAGGATGTGTCCCCTTTACATCTTTGTCTTGTAATTTAATTAAATTAGCCTCCTTTGGAAGCACTAATTAGGGCATGACATAAGTAATTTACTGAGTTCATTCACCATAACACATGAAGACAATAACACAACTCCAGAGACATGGGACAACAAGGAAAGTAGTAACACTGGCTGACCTTTTTAATTTCTTTCTTTTCCAGTTTGAGTCAATGAACTCATTGGGAATCACCAGCACAAGCCCAAGAGCTTCCTCCTGTTCATCCCTACCTAGATGTTGCTGCAGGATCTCTTGTCTCATTTGCCCTCTGCATCACACTGGAGTGACACTGGTGACATGACTGCTCCCCTGAACTGTACACAGAGTTGTTGCACTTGCAAGCACTGGGCAAGAATTCAGAGCAATTTAAGAAACCTCTAGTACAGATGAGATTGAAGCCAACGATAGCTAAATTGCTTCATCCCTCTAACTAATGTGTTTTGTGGTTTGCCTGAAAACCCAGCCTACAGAAATGAGACACAAAGAGATGTTCACACAGTTCCCACACCTTTGCACAACCCCCCTGCCAAAACTTCATGACTCAGGCAAGCCAAAGATTTTCATCCTGGCAAAATGGGTTGTCAGAACAGGCTAAACTTTAGTTCTTTGTGCCCTGCTGAAAGAAAACCTCCTAGGAATAATTTGTAACATTGCCTTGGATGACTGTTGGCACAGATTTTCCTCAAAGCCTTTCTCAAACATAACACAAAATTTAGATTCTATAGAATATGATTCTATAGGATCATAGACTGATTTGGGCTCTAAGGACCTTAAAGATCATCCAGTTCCAACCCCCCTCAGTCACATGCAGAGACACCTTCCACTAAATCAGGTGGGTCAAAGCCCCATCCAACCCTGCCTTGGACTCAAGGTCTCATTGTAATAAAATAGCAGGGTTACATGCTTCATTGTCAGCTAACAACTTTGTAACCTCTCTAACAAAAACCTTTGTAACCTCAGTAACGAAAACAGAGGAGTAAAACTCTTTTAAACCTGACCGTGATTTTGTCTGATGTGGAAGGAAAGTTAATGACAGGCAAAACAGCAGGAATTAATAGAGTGAGGGCTAAAGGAAAAGGCTGTATAATAAGGGGAAGGCCACACTGAAACAGCAGAAAGTTACCATTTTTGGGAACTGTTTTGGTCAAAAACTCAAATATACAAATAATAAATGAAGACTGCAGGTGGGAGTGCTGATGCTCTGATATCATAAAATTTTGTCATGTCCAGAGCTGCCACTGTCAGCATGTAGAGTGAAGAGATTGATTTACATCCAGTGAATGCACTAGCAACCTAATAATAATGTATGTTTTCCAAATAGGCCACTCTGGAAAACCTGGCTTTATTATAATTACATTTGTTTGTTGGACCTACCAGAATCTTGAATCACAGGCTGTACTCATAAATCATATTGTATTGCTGATTTTATACATACATTGTGATTGTAATTTATGTGTCAGTTTATATTTATTCCCCTGCTTGACGTTATTCTTCACTATGAGAAAGATTTATGTTTTTTTCCAATGTTATTTTGACCTTAATAAAGATTGTCTTACTACAAAGTGAATTATTAGCGTATGGACCTCTTGGGCAAAGGTGGTGTTCAGAGAAATATGACCCAAATTTTTCAGGTGTCCCCATCTTTTGGATTCTTTTCTTTCTGAGTTCAACACATAGGGAAAACCATACAACTGAGATCTCATGGCCAAAGCAGTGTCAGAAAAGACACCTTTGAGGAACTTAAGTGTTTGTGGAATTGCCATCCCCAGAGGTTCAGGACATAGCCCTTTCTGGATTTGTCATCTAGACCAAAGCAATGCCCACCCCAGCCTTGCTTCCACAAACCTGTCTGCCTCCCATTTGTTTCTGATGGTGCTTCCAGCAAGAAGGTCTACAGCTCCTTACAGAAATCCTTCGCTCTCTGGTATCCTGGGATTTCAGGACCTCTTTTACTGTTACTGGCACTTCAGGGAATTGAGAAACTTGGTCACTGATGATGATTCTTCTCATTAACTTAATCCATTGAAAAGCCTCTGGTTTTATATGAGGGAGTTTTCATGTCTGACTGTTGAAGATGACTTAATTCAGGCAAGACCCACAGAGCCTGCATTTTGGAGGTGTTGAGTGCTACAACCTGAAGCCAGTGGAAAATTCCACAAGGTCAATTAACTTAAATAAGGTCTATGAAAATTAGCTTTAAGTGTGCCACAAGAGGCTGAAATTAAAGAAAAAAACAGATCTGAAAAAAAGGAAAAGTGTATTTTATTAGGGTATTTTTAAATTTAGTTCTAGCAGGGATATAACACATAGAGAAATAAATTCTACAGGTAATCAAGTCTACTTAGCTACTTAAATTACAAGTCTACTGAGTTACTTTAGAATTTCTGATTTCTCTCTTCTCTTAGCAAGCAAATACACATTCAGCCATGCACAGTAGCAAAAACTGCTGTTATCCTAAATGGTTAAATGAAAACCACAAAAATTATTGTTAAAACTATTTTAGTCTATTTTGTGTTTAAGACGGATTTTTGCATTTCTGTTTTAACTATGTTTACTACATAACTCACAGTAAATAAATCAGTTTATTTATATACATATTTAAGGGAACCTTAAAAAAGGCAGAAAATATCTAAAAGTATTACAGTAGGCCTTCCAATGACATAACATGATTCAGCTATGTTGTGATTTTTTTAATCTGCATCTTTGCTGTGTTAACCCTTTCTCAGCATTCTCTCAACTTGGTCATTCCTTTCTGGATGATTGTAGATTGCAAATATTCTGTATCGTGTCTTGCTGGTTGCCTATGTAATGTGTGAAACAACTTTTTCGGTACAGCAGAGAATATGACAAAAGAGTTTAAAAATATGATTTACTATTCTCTATGCATCTTTAAGAACACTATTCTATGAAAGTTTGGGTACTGGCAATAAATTTCTTGATATTATTCTGGAATCCAAATGTAATATCTGAGCTGGAAGTTTGAACCTATAAATCTTCTCATGTATTAATCATTATAAGACATTGCATCTAATGTCTCAGACCTTTGTTTTGTCTTAAAATTGCCTAGATAGATGTTTATTAATATTTTTTTTCAGTGGGTCAATTTTTTTCCACAGTTGTGCCAATAAAGCAAGCCCACTGATGTCAAAGATTTTAATCCAGATTTATACAATAATTATTGAAAGCATTGGAATTTGACCTCATAGGCCTTTGTGTTGAGAGATTTCCATCTTTACAATGTGAGGAGTTTTTTCGCTTTCATTAAGACTTGTGGTTTTTCTAAAGTTCATGTTATTTAATATGGATATATTTCTTCATAGAAACACCACACTGCAAATCTGCATTCCATAGAGGTTTAATTCCTCATACTATGTATATCCTGTCTATAACCTCTGCTTAGATTTGGGTTTTTTTCTATGAGATTTACACCTTTCAATTTGACATGACTACCTATATGAGATAAAGGCCAAAACCTGTTGATCCAGAACAAAGAATAGCAAGCTACCAAATTGTTGAAAGCAAAATTTGAGGCTAAGCCTCTTGCAAACAAAAACCTAAATTCATCTTGTTCCTGATTTTGGAGTTTATATGCAGCACTGGTCAGCAGGAGCTTTACGTGGAGGTTCATCTCCACTCCAGAAGTGCAAGAGGACTTAGGATACATAATACTACTTCAATTTTGGTAGACTGCAGCTGTAGGCAAGAGAACGGCTGCAAGGTGAGAAATGCAGTACGGTTTCACACCAGGAAATGTCAACTCCTCAGTACAAGCCTAAGGGCTGTTCTGACTATTTCACATCAGCTTTTTGGCTGTGATCAGATAAGCACAGATCCCCTGTTCGAAGCAGTGTCAAGGATGGTTCAGTTACAGACTGGGAAAGTGGTACCGAAGAAATAAACCTAAGCAGTCAACATGAAAGCTTTTCCTGATATAGGGTCTACAATCTTACTATTTCTATAAATCCAATATTTACCATTTTACGGATATTTTATTATGCTGACTTTAATTCTGCTGATTCTTTTGTAGGTTGTATAGCATTTGTAGCAATCCCAGTACACCTAAAAGGTGAGAGTTTTCCTACCTTTAGTAGACAGTAGCTTTCAGAGATACATATATAAGTTTAAGTATTTCAAAGAGTTAGACAAATAGCTTCCGTGTTCCTGGTTTTGTATTTGGATCTAGATGTCTGGATAAAGTTGAGGAAAAATATAAGACACTACATTAATAAAAAAAATCTATATTGGAAGTACTTGTGGGAAATGCAACAACTTACTGGAGTAAATTCGGTGTCAAAAGTGTCTACATATATTTAGGAAGATGGAGTAATTTCTTTCTGATGGGTATTTCAGCATTATTACTCATTAAACTTTCTGATGCAAGTATGCTCACAAATGAGAATGAAACAAGTCAGAGTTTTTCTAGACTTTAGAAATACTAGAAACTGCATATGAACCTGAAAACGTGCATTTTTTATTAGTACAACATCATCCAGTGAAATCCTTATCTGTAAGTACTAAGTACTTGAGCACTTAAGTACCACTTCTAATTAGTGTTAGTTGTATAAAATTGAAGCAGTATTCTTCAGAAAACTAGCATACTTCTCAGCTAACCTCTTCTCCAGCATCTTTCCTACTTTGTGAGACTATCTTTCCAACTACCTAGACAACGTCAGAAAAGGCACATTAAAACATACTAAAATGAGAGGAAGAAAAACCCAAACCAAACATTTTGACACAAAATAGAACTGCTTAATTATCGCTCCCTACCCCCAAAAAAAGAAAAAGTTGCCTGAACCTACCTAGTTGCCACCTGAGTAAAACTCAGCAAGGAAGAAGTGCCATAGAAGCATAATATGGTCACTGTGAGCAGCAGCACAGCCTGCTTATCACTCTCTGTCTCTCTGTGGGATTCCACACACGGTGGACATTGGCTGGAAAAAAACATTTAAAAATCCTTATTCTTGCTAAAAATAAAAGCGTCATGAAGGAAAGAGGAAAGATGAAATTGCTGTAGTTTGGTTGCCTGCAGCTCAGTGGTTTCCTGCGTGAGACACTGAATTTGCCGCTCCAAACAGCTACGCACAAAAGTTAATGGGCAACATGATTTTGCACTTTTGGGAATAGCTGTGTGGTGTAGCATTAGCTTTTGCCCTGTCCTGTGGCAAAATATGCCAGGAAGATGGCTCAAACTTGATTTACTGCTGGTATTCTTCAAACCTATATGGTTCAGGGCATCCTTCCCTGACCCTGAGTGTGAGCTCTTCGGGCATGAACTCACCCAAACTACAGTGGACTCACATTGACAGACCTGGGTCTTGTAAGAGAAATTCAGAGTTGGAAGAGACTGATCCAAGGCATCATCAGCCCCTCCGGATTCCTAACATTCTGTGGCTTCTGTGTGAGATTTGACTGTAGACACTTTATCAGATGACGTAAGCGTGGAACTGGCATATTAAATTCTACTTATGGTCCAGCCTACCTATTGTCTTTAGCTGGGAGTTACATCTTATTTTGTCGTCAATTGTCAGTGTTTATCTTAAAATGTTAGACCTGATAGCCATCTCAGGGCTTACCAAAGGTTCTTTCTCTGAGCATGCGACCTGTTTTCTGTGAATACCAACACCACAGGTCAAAGAAGAAGGGAAGGTGACTGCTTTCTTCTTTCATCCAGTGTAGGCTGCAATCTTAGAAAAGTATTGTGGATATACCATATGAGAAGAGGCACAGTCAAGAAAGTTAAATAACTGGACAAAAAATTGGATTCTAAGTTTTTGCAGCTGAAAGATGTAGGAGAGCTATTTGGAAACTAGGTTTTCCTTGTCTGTATTAGTTATTATGTGCATTTTCATTGAGGTTTTGCACAAATATCTCATTGGTTTGAGCAGATACTAGGATGTGTAGGGCTGATAAGGATGCAGCAAAGATCTGGGGATATTTTATGTTTTCCAGGGAGAAGGGGGAGGGAGAGGACCTGTTCACACACTGGCTGTAACCAATCAAGTTTTGCATGATGCCAAAAAATTAAACACAATAAAGCCAGACCCTGTTAGCAACGAGTTGATTGCTTTAAATAAGGGAGATTTCCTGAATGTTTAAATTGAAACTTCTACTATGATTAAAGCAAAGAGAAGTACCAGGATGCTTCCTTACCATTTAGTTCCTAAAATTCTTGTGAGGTCTGGAGATGACAAATTCAATTCTGATGTGCTGTGTTTTACACTCTGCAGGCTGTACTAAAGGGTAAAACTAATCAAGCTTGGGTTTCCCATGGGCTGTGCTTTAAGATGTTTTCTTATTTAAAGTCATGGAAATATGTTAAAACCCACGTAGACTGGGTGAAGTTTATACAAGGCAAAATGTATTTGACCATGCTTTTGCAGAGTGTGTATATTTTCACTTTTCATTATTTTTTTGTTTGTTTAATCCTTCATCCTGCTTAAAACTATATTCCAACCACATTTGCGGATGGAAGATGGGGAAGAACAGCTTATAGTTCTCTCAAAATGTTACTTAAGACTATTTTGGTAGTGAATTGAAGTTCTTTTGTAAGATTTTAAATGTAGTAGGAGAGAGAATAGGAGTACACTCAACAGAAAACTTTTAATTACAGGGGATAAAATATTCATTCTGCTTATACACTTTTTAGAAAAAAACCAGAATTTTTATCCCCAACCCTATATTCTAAGGGAAAGTTTAAGTCCCCCTATGACAATCCTTCCTCACTATTTCAAGCTCCACAAAATGAATAGTCAGATGGAATGTACCTAATTAATCGTCATATGTAGATACTGAACTCTTTATGTAGCAGGAAAATGATTGAAATGATCTTTTCAGAAGATCTGTCTCCATTAGAAATTACTTCTGAACGGATTATGAAGGTATTCCTCAAACATATTTTTGAAATGATAAGTTTTATATTTTCTAACTGAAAATTTTTTCCCATTGTGAATAAATGAAGCAATATTTCTGTGCAACCACATACTTGACCATATAAAATGATCCCATCAAGACTTTTGTATCCCACCAAAAGAAATATTCATTTTCAAATCTTCTGCGTCTCAGAAGTTTTAAGGCTGGCTTGAATTGTTATACTGTTTACATTTCCAAAGTTTAGCACTTGTCTTTATGCTGATTAATTGGAGATATTCTTTTCTGTTCATAATTAAAACGTCTCCATGCAAATTGGTTTCCAAGTTTAGGCTGGAGAGAAAGAAAGCAGAAATGTATTTTGAAGATTTATTATACCATAAGTTCTGTAGTGGTCATTTACCTAACGAATGACGGATGGATGATGAGTATTATTTAACTGCCTGTGTCATCATTTTGCATTTTTCTTGAAAGCATAAAATATGTTCATAGCAAATTGAAAATACAGACGTAGAAAATTCATGTTTAGACAGTCCTTCAGACTCTATTTCAGTACACATTTGGCTTTGGTCGTGCCACAGGAACCCCTACTGCTATTAGTAGATATCTATATGGAAACTAGAAGAGTATTTTAAAGGCAGAAAATGCTAATCTAAATGCAATGCTTTTCTAAAATACATTTTCTAAATGCAGTGGTTTGAACACAAGTACAGATGCAGTTGGAGTCTAGGTTTAGATTTTCTCATTCTTGCTGAGTGATGTTGCAACTGCTGAGAAACTGTGCCATTATTATTGCAGCCTACATGTTGGTTTTAAATAACATTTTCCATAAACAGAGTTGTTTTGATTGGTACACCCTACCTACAACAATCACCTGTTGACAAGCGAGCTTTGGAAACCCTTTAAATTACACTCCATTTAGTCCATATGGTAAGTGACAGTGGGGTGCTGCTGCGAGCTCCTCCCTCATGGGTCTGCCTTGCACAGGAAAGTGCAGGAGCAGGGATCACACAACTTGATGGTCTTTATGCATGGATGCATTTAAGATTAGGATGTCAGGCTTAATCCCATGTAATCAGATTGTGCTCCTGTGGAAGCAAATGATGAAAACCGCTTCGGTACAAAACAAACAGAGACATGTGATTAGTGAAGTAGCAAATGGGTTTAAGACTCTTTCATGTGAGCTCTGCTTGCTGACAAGGAAATTTAATTTTTCATAGCCCACCAAAAACAGCCATCAGTACCTATGGTGAAACGCAAACTGGTATTGAAGGAGCATTTGAAAGAGGAAGGGTTGAAGCCTGCTGTGCTCTGTGGCCTAGACATGATGGTGAGAAGACACCAGTGAAGTGGCTGGCTAGAAATCTCCTTGTGCAGCTCTGTGCATGATCAGGGCATTGTAAGGTGAGAGCCCAGCAGACCTTTTTACCCAGCAAGAGGACAGATGGCGATGGAGGTCTGTATGGCGAAGGAGCCTTCCCCGCAGCCATGCACACCCGGGGTACCTGCATTGACAGCAGCAGCAGGCTGGGCTTGCCGGTGGCAGCCCCAGCCACTCAGACTGGCTGTCCACTGCTGCACTCTACCAACATCCTGGTGAGCATCAGCGAGCTAAGAAACCCCAGGATGCCTCCGTGGACCCACTGCGGCTGTACCTCTGGAGCTATCCAAGGCAAGCGAGGAAGCACGAGCCGCAGCTGCAGACAATTACTGCCTCCACCCAGACTAAACAAAGGGCAGCCGAGCAGCCAGATCCCAGAGACAGAGACAGGAGAGACTTATCCCTTCAGCCTGGACCACTCACGCAGGCGGGTGTTGTGCATGGCCAAGTGTGCGAAGCCGGCGAGTCTTGGATAATTGTGAATGACAGGGAAAGGCAAGGAAAGGGGAAAGAGCAGGTTTAGCTTTGTAAAGGCATAAAAGCGTCTCTCCCTTGTGCAGCATTGTTTTATTCCCCACTCAGAGGAAGGTCTGACTCTACCCACATGGATTTTAGGCACTCCTTTTGGGGAGAAGAAAGAGGTTTCTATGCTCTTTGAAGCCTGTGCATGCTGGTCAGACAGGAAGCCAGAGCTTCTGTCAGTCAACAGCACATGCAAAATTTATCAAGTATATTACTTGACAGAGGTTACTCTGTCATTACTAGCTAACAGGGCTCTGCCAGAGAATTTTTTTTATGGAAGCATGTGCTGTCAAAGGCAAAGTGTCCATTGATTGATTGCCACAGCTGACCTAAACATACAGGGATCACTGTGTAATAACCCCTTTATCATATATAAACTGCCAAATGCTAAGTTCAATAACATTAATGGTCTCACTTAAAGCCCCAAAGAGAGGCAAATTCAAAGGAGGAGGGAAAAATGCCATCCTTTCTGTACCCAGTGCAGCGAGGCTGCCACTCAGGACGGAGAGGAGGGACTGTGGAGTAGGAACACTAAACCCTGCTGCCTGCAGTGGGCTTGAGGGAAAACACCATCCAGTCCATGAGATGAGATTTGCACACCAAAAAATGTACTTATACATGTATATTTCTCAGATCTATATTTTCTACTAAACAGCATGCTATGGTTATCACAGAAATACTGTGCAACATTCAAGTCTGGTAGATCCTAGGCCTGAAAACTGCTTGAACTTTCTCAAAGAATGGTAGGCCACTTCTTGAAGGAGTTTCCTGGCTCTTTATTAAAGCTCCTTTAAAAAAACCCAAACCGAACAACAGAAAAAGCACAAAACTAAACCACCATCAACAAAACACAACCCCCCCAACCACCAAAACAATAACAACAAAACAAAACAAAAAGCCACACCAAAACCCCAGAAATAAAGTAGCACTTACAAAAGCTGGAGAAGTAAGCTTTCTGAAGCTACAGACTACACTTTAAGATCTCTATCAGCTGTTTAAGTGTATCATTGCACTTGCCTTCAGAGACAGAAATGTAGGTAGTGAAAACAAGGCATGAATACTCTTTGTGTTGTGGTTTTCTTAGGAAAGACAAAAAAGGCCTGAATGAGAGAGGGGAAGAGAACTGAATATAATCTTTGCATTGCAGGCTATTACAGTACTAAGAGTTTGAGAGATACAAGCCCTGAGGGGGAGGCTGAACTTTTATCTGTTGCTGTTCTCAAAAATAGAAATCACAGTTTTTTAAATGCTACTATGAGTTCTCCCTTCAGTTGTTCCATGGCTGTTAAAATCTTCTGCCTAGCTGTAAATACAGCAGCTATTTAGATAGAGATCAGTGGTAATTTCAACAGCCAGGAGCCAAACCCTTGTCCTCCTGGGGTCAATGACATAGCTTACTATAATAAACACATGGCATTGGCCTGAAAGTCATTTCTGGTGGGGAGGTCTAAGGTCTTGTGGGTCCTTCTGTCTCAGTGTGTCCTGGAAGACTATGATAGGACTGCAGCTGGGGATGCACAGGAATATTCTACACGAGGAAGAAGCCCTGCAAACGATTTCAGACAGAAACTACTTGGCACTGGGATTAGGTTTATGCACAGAATATAGTTTTTGGTTTTTTTTTTGGTTAAGCAGTCCAACTTTAGTTCTGCTCAAGCAAAGTATTTGTGTAAGCTGAAACAAAGAGCCCTTGCCCCTCTCAATACATGAACAAGACTAGATCACACTCACCATATTACAAATCATCTTTTGGAAATCAAATGAAAAGGAAACAACAACAGCTCAATGTTATTAATAAGTATTTTATAAACAAAAAATAACCAGCAGAAAATATCCAGGGCAGATGCCCTCTGGATGCTGCACCTGTCACTCTCTTGCCTGTTTAAGGGCAGTGCAGAGTAAGCGCTGCTGTGAGCAGAGCCAAGGAGGGGAGCAGCATGCACTCTAGGGCTACTCTAACTTGGAATGAGTTGAGACTGAAATTGGCAGGGCACCTTACTTCAGAGCCACCTTATACCTGTATAATGCAAGCAGAGAACATCCCAGCTCCACAGGAGAGCCCTTATGGTAACGCTGTACTAGAGTGGGATTTGTAGGGCATGAATGTGGTGCCCTGGAGAGCCAAGTCAGTCTTTCTAGCAGGGTCAGGCATGCAGAAATGTCACAGCTGTAAATCTGAGTTAACGTCACCTGGGCAAAATGTCCAGTGAACTGGAAAGCATTTACTCCTTCTGGTTGAAACCACATACAAATAGATTTCCATGAAAGTGGTTTCCTAGAGTTTCAAGTTGAAACTAAAATTTAGTCAATGTATTTGGATAAGAATTTTTTTGGCGTGTGAGATTAATTTAAACCTGAAGTGAAATGCAGTAGTCAGAGATCCATATGCAGTTTTCCCAAAGCCTTCCTTGTCAGCCAATAACCCATCAACTCATCAGGTTGTCCTGATAATTAGTACCAAGAGCAGATATTACCCACTTTACCCTGCCTCGTGGGTAATGTCTCTGCCAGTTGCTGTTGGTAGTCACAAAAGATAGATTCAAATATCTAGGGTTTCTTCTAAAAGCCTAGACCTAAACCTAGCAACAAAATTCTCTTGCCATTAAAAGGCAATGCCAACTCTCTCATATGTAAAATTCAAAATACAAACCAGCAAAATACTTTACTTGGGGATACAGTGACAAATCATCAGTAACTCAACAATCAGGGGAACATAGTACAAATAATAAGTCTCTCATAGAACAGGGACTTCAGCTGCAATGAATCACAACCACTACAGTGCACTAACATTAATTTACAATATTTGTATGAGGAAATGCTTCAGTGGGACCTGAATTAAAGGCCAATGTGCACTGGGAAAATGTTGAAACATTGGAGGACATTATTCCTTATTACTGTAAGAAACCTGCAGTCTTCTTGGTCAGATCTATGAGGTTTTTTCATGTGCTTTCCATGTACCATATCCTGCTTTAAGTGTAGTACTTAATATACTTCATCACATGTGCTTGTTTGTTTTTATTCACCAGTTCCTTACAGGATGATTTATCTTACAGCCTTAAAAGAAGAGCTCAAGGTGAAATCAGTTCCCTTCTCAACAAAGCCTCCCTTCTCAACAAAGCCAGCCACTTCACTCCTGCTGGCAGTCTTACAGTACCTGGAAGGCTGGGCAAGAGTGGCCTGTGATAACTAGCTCTCACCTGTCACCTTTCTTAAAAATAGCCATTGTGTCAGCCTTTCTCATGACTTCCCACTTGTGCTCAGTAACATGGTAAATAAACAGTGAGTGATTCTGATGATGCCCTGCAAATTCTGGCAATGTCCACGGAGAATCCCATCCATCCGGTCATAGTGATTGATACTCTCCATCTCATCTTTTATATTCAAACAACAAATTATTGATAGGCTGTAGTCCTACATGCATGCATGGTCCCAGTTCCTTCATAGGGGTGTTACCCACAGATAACACACATGGGAGACTCCTGACTTGGGTACTTTCCCAAAATTCCATAGGGAAACAGATGAATGTATTATACAGCATGACTGAGATATGGTGAGATATGGACCTGTATTAAATGACTCAACCTGTCACTTCCTCTCTCATGCCCCTTTCTGTGAGAGTGCACTTTGAAAAAGATTCAGTCTCTTGTGATCGACTTCTTAAACACAAAAAAGAGACAATGAAGACCTTCCCAGGTGGCTTTTGCCACTGGGTCCTTCATTGCACTGAGGGACATCTCAACCCCAGTGGTGTCAACAGCTGACTAGAGGAGTTAGAGACTGGGCATAAGCAGCCTTCCAGGTGTGGGGAGAGAGCCCCGGCGGGAAAGGATGCATGACACACGCTTGGAGAAGAGTCAATCGCTCTGAGTCAGTGAGCAGCCGAGGGAAACAAAATGATGAAGGAGGCCTACATTTGGAAGCAGAATGGTGTTTCAGGATCCAAAGTGCTGTGCATCAACATCATCACCATAAAGCAAAAGGCAGAAGGGAGGCCACGGAGAACTAATAAACAGATGAAAAGCTGGTTCACAGAGGTACCTGGCTCTGCTGCAGGTATTATAGTCAATTTGCACATCTCTCTGAAGAGAGTTTTCAAAAACATCTTTTTTTGAGAGGTGAGCTTGCCAAAAATAACATTTTAGCAGCAGCACAGCTTGTCAAAACCAGCATTTCAGCTAGGGCAAGTACTCAGTGTGCAAATAATGTTTTTCCAGGAGCAAAGCTTCCCATATTGGAAGGCAGAGGCTGTTAGCACCACTTTCACTAAATCCATACCTCCCCCTTCTTTTTGATAAAACGTTATTTTCATCCATCCTCTCCCCCTAAAAAAAACATTATTTCTGGAGAGTTCCTACCCTTCATGCAACACTATTTTCCTCAAGCAAAACTCCTGATAAAACTCCACTTTCAGCAAGCTTTTCTCCTTAAATTGCCATGGTCCTCATGCCTGATAAAAAGGCATTTTCTGTTAAAGCTCCAATTCTGATAAAATGTTACTTTTTCCAAACTTCTGCTCCTGATAAAACATTCGTTTTGCCAAGATTGGCTCCTGAGAAAATGTTATGTTTGGCAAGGGCTATTCCTGATAAAACATTTATTTTTGCCAAACCTCCACTTCTATTAATTTTTTTCCCCTCAAAATTATTATTATTTCCCCTAAAGCCTTCTTAATGTAAGATATTGGATATGACACAACAGTGGGTGACAGAGTATTACTAGCCAACAAGTCTTTTATCCACAGCCATGATCATTACCAGTGAACCCCCTGGAACACTGACGTTAAATGCCTCTTGTACAGTGTGGAGGCCTTGGAAAGAACAATGAAAAAGATATTTGCACTCTTGTGCTGAAAACCGGTTTAGTTATCATATTAGCTCCTCATACAAGGCAAACCTGGCCTTATTTGAAAATTAATCAAATCAGACTCACCAACAGGTTAAAGGCAAAAAACTTATGTGGATGTTCAGGATTTTCCAATTCTATAATACTTAATGTTCCAGTGGGTTAAATGAGGTTATTGACACGGGAACAGGAGATCACTGCTTGTTCACAGCAAAACCTTTAGACTGCCAGCAGTTCTGTGTCTATTCTGTCTCATTCTGCCCAAATTCACATCGGTATCTGCCACAATGCACCCCATATTTCTCAAAAAATGCTTTTTCCAGGAGCACGTGCACAAATCTGTTCCTGCCGTTGTGAGCTGCTGTGGGGAGGGCTGACAACAGCAAAGGGCACAGGCATCGTGTTGGTAAAAGACAAGAGAACAGGGGTAACATATTCTGGAGCACACTGTCCCTTTCCATTATCACATGTCCCTCTGTCTGGCAGTGCTCAACCTGCATCCAAAGCTATTTGTCTACTTCCATGTTACCTGTCATCCAAGAGCTAGAAACAAACCATGTGGTATTTTTTCGTATGTTTGCAGCTGATCACATGTGTGATTAGTGGATTGTGGCACACTATGTGTGAGGAGAGGGTGAGGACCTGAGGCAGTCTAGCTTGGAGAAGGCTCAGGTCTCTAAATGCTGCCTGAAGTTGCCTGAAGGGCAGTACAGAGATGTGTCCAGACTGTTCTCAGAAGAGCACCACTGCAAAGTCAAGAGGCAATGGGCACAAGCTGCAGCAAGGGGTATTAGATGAAAGGAAGAATAAATATCACCATGAGGGTGTCCAGGCACTGGGACAGGTGCCCAGAGAGGCTGTGGAGACTGTTTTTGGAAATACTCAGAACAGAGCTGGACACAGCCATGAGTATGACAACTTTTAACACAGTTCTTCTTTTAGAAGGAGGTTAGACCAGATTAGCAGAGGTCCCTTCTGACCTAAATATATGATTTTCAGCATGTAAAAATTTATGTGTTCAAGCTGGAACCCAGGCAATAGAGACCATTTTCTTCACAGTGAATAAAAACTTTACCTTGTGCTGAGTTGAATGTTAGACTGTAGCTGGTTCATTTTGTTTCTTCTAATTAGTTAATGTCTCTATAATGTTAATATTCTTCAGTGTATTAGCCTCCTGAAGATTAGATGGAAGACAGTAGGTAATTCATGGGATGAAGCATTAAAATAAGTAATTTTGATTAAAAATCTAATTTATGAATCTTCAAAGACATGATTGAGAATTAGAGATGCTAAATCTCAGTGCAGTCTCACATTACAAAACTTGAAGACAGACTTGCATGGAAGCTATGGAAGAATGTGGGCAGAGGCAGGCAAAATAGCAGAAACACCCTTTCCAGCAGCAAAACACACTTTGATCATTTTAAGCCAATTGAGAAGCTGCATTTTCAGGAGGTGCCCACTGGTTCTGAGCTGAAGTTTCAGTAGCAATACTGGTTGCTCTTTCTTGCCTCTGTACCTGTGTTTCTAGCCAAAGAACTGTTCTGGTTTGGGGGTTTTTTTGGCTTGTGATATAGAAATTCATTCACCTCAGTGCTTGTACTGTGAGAGCTGATTTGGGGTGAGGCTGGCAAGGCACAAGTATTGCATTCACTTTCCAGTCTGTCTTTGCAGTTCCTGTTCCCAGTTTAGGGGTACCCAAGACCTAGGGCCAGTGATGGGCAACTGTGTGATGATCTTTTTGTCTCATAGCTTAATTTAGGCACTAGTAACACAAGGCTGCAGATGGGAGTGTTATCTGAAATGCTGGGCTCAGACAGCCCATCTTTCACAAGGAGCAGAGCAGTGGGGGAATGTTGCGTCCCAGGAGTGCCTTTGAATTGTAACCTTCTGCATCAGAGAAGTCTGGTGCATGTTCTGGACAACACACTAGCAGAGTAGCTAGAGGAGTAGCATATGAGCAGGCATTCATGGACCGGTCTTGATCTCAGATTGCCAACGACTGGGCTCAGTACCTGGCTATTCCCAGTAGTAATGAGCATGTGACGGAGAGCTGGCTCAATGTATTTCACTGCTTCCTTGCTCAGCAGGGAGAGAAGGACCCCTTTTCCTTACAATTAGATTTATATTTGTAAATAAAGAGTTAGAATCAAAGGCTTGTCTTACTACAAAGAATATGAAATAATTAATGAGCCCTCTCTTGCTTTCTTGTACTCTCATATTAACAAAGTGATAGTGGAAAAGATGTAGTGACATGCAAATCTTTAAACTGTTAAGCAGCCAAACATGACAGTACTACCTATATTTCATAAGAGAGACTGGAAAATCAGTGTTGATCCTTTCCTTCTCTCCACACCTCAGCAGATGCAGATGTTGTTCTGAAAATGGAGTAAAACCCTGCATTTTAAAGAACTAGTCCAGAGTTCAACATTAATCTCTCACTTCAAATTAGCAAATGTAATGATCCTTGACTGGTTTCATTTGTGTTATCTTTTCATCCCAGAATGGGAGCATTTTCTTGCCAAGAGAAGAAAAAAAGGTAAAATGTTTTCCAGGTTATGTCATACTAATAAACCTTAGACCCATTACAGAGAGAAATGTTAACAAGTCAGTAATAATGACGAACAGGACTACAGTCTAGCAGCCCCTATGTTGCAATGAATTTTGTGAACAAAGAATAAGCACAAGATTCAAATGCGGTTGCTGATTTCGGATGCCCCACACTGCAATGCTAAACTTTGGGTACCAAGGTAGTGCTCTGAATATACCCCAAACTAATGTGCCCTTCTGAAAAGGTCAGCCATGGATTTTACTACACTGACATTTAAGTTAAGGTCATGCTGATCTTAGAGAAAGTTGCCTCTTGCATCCTATTCATATTGGGCTTTTAGGGGAGTCATCTTATTCATATTAGTCCTTTGTAAATATTTTTAGCTTTCCTTTTGTAAGACCTGGCCTCTGGACAGGCAGCTTCTTGTTATGTTCTTGCAACATTTCCAAAATATAAGCATGTGCTTAAAGCATTTTTCAGGTTCCTCAAATATCAGCTTTTCTCAATGTCCACACCTCCACACAAAACAAAACTGTTGAAATAGAGGATAGTTTCTTTGGGTGTTCAGGATATGTTCTCCCAAACATGAGGCACATCAATAAGGTGTGTTTTACTGTGTCTACACAAGTATTTTCATACACTCTAATAAAACACAGCAATGTAAAAGGTGTAAACCCACTGACAGCCCATTCTACTAATTTTTTCAATACTCACAACTTTGCTGTTTTCTGGATTCAGCCTTGGGAATAGCCTTTCACTATCTAACAGTAGGAGTTAGAGTTTAGCTGAAATCTCTTTATGACTCATGTTGTTGGTCTATTTTAAGAAAGCCATCCCATTTCCAAAATTCAGTCACTTCTAATATCCCCTGCCATGTTCACCTGCCACTCCTGGCTGCTCTTCAGCAGCTAATCTGCACACCACATAAGCATTTAGAATTTGCAGTTAAACTAGGAATAAGATATCAGTCCTTGGCATAGTTGATGACCTTTCTGATAATGACATAAACGGATTAAGAGGCATTTTTTTAAAAAGAAGGCCTCCCCCACCACAAAACACCAACAAGACTTTGCTTGTAGGAGTCATGCATCAGCTCCTGACTCATTTGCTATTCTAAATGGATGACACAATTATGTTATGCTTAAAATATTAGTGCCGTAAATAAAGCCATTAATGCTTATGTGGTTTTCTAGGAAGGCTTTACTAAGAGATTTCATTTTTCTATCAATCCTTGTAGTAGACACAAGTCTAGAGGCTCAATCTCTGTCTAGACATTACCCCCTTGATATCATATACCTAAAGTCGGTATTGCATTTCTCCACAATAAGCTATCTAGTCCGCAAACAACATGGCACTAGTAAGAAGATAAGAAATGTCTAGCTCCACATCTCAGGTCAAATCTTTTCAATGTGGCACAAAGATGAATAAAAGGATGTTACTGTTAAAATCAACTAGCCAGAATGAGAATCTATGGATTTTCTCTGTTGTAAATAACCATAGGTCAGGAGTAATGCTGGAAGTGTTTTTGAACTGTGTAGGCTGTGAATTCTCCACTATATGAAACCAGTTGCCAAGTCATTTCTCTTGCTGGGAGGAAAGGAAACATTTACATAGAAAAACAGCCTTCTGTCACCTCTCCTGCCTTTTAACAAAGGGACAAGGTAAAAAGGATTTGGACTGATACAGACTGACTGGTGCTATTTAAAAATGAAAATCATGGTTTGCTTTCCTTTGGAAAGCTGGGGGAAAAAACACTGCCTCTGGACATGCAAGCAATGAACAGAAGGCAACTGATGACTGGAGCCATGAGGCATAAACATCAGTGCAGATGCTTGGGCGTCTGTAGGCTTGGCCTTAGCCACTGACTCAGATCACCTTGCTGGCAGCGTAGCTGGCTGCCTCCGTGCCCTCAGGTCATCTTGGCTCCAAGCTTCCTAGAGCATGAATTTCCATGACTTATGAGTTGTGGGGTTAGGAAAGACTTATGATTGTATGGGTTGACAGCACTGTATTTTGACTACTCCCTGCAGCTGTTAATTGCTATGAAATTTAAAACATTGGAAAGGGCTTCCACAATACAGGTGAGATGCTGGCAGAAAACATATTTTAACAATATCAAAAATATATCCCCAAACAGAAGTGAGTATTAGGTTGCTTTAGGAAATCCTGAGGTCCTTTACTTAATGCTCCTTATATTTTGCAGTGTACCACTGCAAAAGAGAGGTTGTAATAATTTTATTTTTAGTTGGTGGTAGCCATTAAAACTAGTTCTAGACTAGAGAGGATGAAGATGAGGTGCACTGTCCAACAGGAAAAATGTCCAAGGACTGCAATAAAGCTCAGATACTGAAAATGCATAATAATATCTTTTTATTGCAACAGTACTATGGCTGGAGAAAGACAGCCATGGTATCTCTCCTGGTAAGATGACAGTTGTGTTCCACTCTGAAGCTTGAACCCACTTGACTTATGTCATAGGAAAAGGCACAGAGACCAGTCTGTAAGGTAGTAGAGGAGACATACGTGCTGTAAAGTATTTTGTTGTAAAACACACTGCATTAAAGTCCACTGTTACCCTGAAGCTATAAATTCTGTTCAGCAGACATGCTATCAGAGAATTATTTTGAAAACTAACTTTGGTTAAAACTCTCCGTGGTTGGCTAAAAGCTCTGGTCAACATAAAGAAATAGAAATCATGGGGACCTTGCTCTTACTAGAAGCACTGACGTAAACTTCCTCATAGCCAGAAGCTGTGCAGATAGGACTGACTGGAATCTCTACTGGTAAATATTAATAAAACCTCACAGTAACTGACATCAGCACTGAGATATTCACACACAGCACAGGGGAGCTGTGAGTAGATCTAGAGAAAAGCTGGGAAAAGTGAAGGAAGAATATTTTCTGAGAAGCATGATGCTGGCAGATCATCCAGTGTGGTCAAGGAGAAGTGGTTTCCTTTTTTTACATCCTCTCTCATTATGCTGAGAATGCATCTTAGAGTAAATCTGGAGATGATGAAAAAAAATTCTTATTATTATTTCCTTTTTGTTTTTCTTCCTTTATTTGGAAGTTCTTTCACCTGTCCTATCTCTTATTGAAATTTCAGTTGCATGATGGCTTGTCTGCAACTTCTCATTCTACCACTCATCTGAACTTTTTAATCCAGCCTTGTTTACCACTAAACCTCCCTGGGCAATGTGAAGAAGGTGTTTGCAGCCTTCAAGAAATCCTTTATTCATGTTGCACCTGCAACAGTCACAAAAGGAAATAATGAGCAATTTGTTCACATGAATTTCTACAAAAATGCCATCCATCAGTGTGCTTCTAAGAGAGCAGACTTTTCTAACAGCTTTAATTGCACAGCATAAAGAATTTACTGCAAAGAAAAAGGGACTCTCAGAAGGTTGTTTTTTCACCACAGAGTATTCAAGTTCTTCTGAAGACTGCATATAACTTACTAGAAAGCTTAGAAATACTTTATTATTTTCTTTCCAGAAGTGTAAAAAAATATTCTAAAGTACATATATGGACTGAACACAGATTTACTGCCACTGGCTCTTTGTAAGGCAGCCGGAATGAGGCCGCTCGTGTACATAAATGAGTCCAGCTGGTACATTTACTGGCAGCTTTATAAGAACACCTCCAGAACTGCTGAATGCTTGTGAAAGGTAGGGTATCAAACAAACTGGACTGGACATGTGGGCTGGTTGATGGGCAAGGCACTATAAACCTATCCATAACTAGCGCAGCTGTGACTATAAAACTTTTCAGAAAACCCCCCAAAAATCAGACACACAAACATTTAATAAATTTCAAATGAAAAACCTGGAATGCTTAGAGGGACCACGTAATGATTTTGGGAGAGTCCATTATAGGTCACACTTAAAACAAGAAGTGAGGTTTAGTAGTCAATATATTTTGTTGCTTCCTTTAATCAGCCTCAATTAAAATTTCCCAGCAACAATTAACTTTCTATTTTTAAAATCACATTTCAGAGTGCAGCCTGTTATTAATATCCAACAAAACAAGGGGACCTCTTTAATATTGCTGCCAAGAGAGTGGTAGCATTGTGGTTCAAAGGCAAGCTTTGCGTATTTGTGTTAAACAGAGAAAGCAAAGCCGTTTGCCTCATGTGTAATAAAAGCCTATCTGAAATTTATTCTTCCTCTAGCAGTGAAGTGCCCACATCTGGTCACTGCAGTGCCCCTCAATGAAAGTTTATGTCCTCAGGATCAATTGTTTAATTTATTTACTTCCCCCCCCNCCTGAGGACTGATTGCAATATGTTACCATCTGCAGCTTTCCTTTGCATGAACAGGCAAATGGGAACTCGTTATTTTATAGACATAGCAAGGTATTTGCAGAGATGCCTGTTGTGAGTGTACAGTAATAGCATCTCTTCAAGTTCTGAAAGAACCAAATAAACTTTATGAACCTGGTCCGAGATATATCTGACCACAGACCAGATTGGCTCAAAGATAATGAGCAAAATGGGAAATATTTCCCACTAAAGGTCCAGAGAAAATATTTCAGTATACTAGCAGTGGACAAAGCAGGACTTTGTAGCAGTATTTGCACACAACATTTATTTCTAGCACAGTTCTTGGGCAATGGCTCTTGAAGAATATCACAGTGATTACAACCTGTACAGAACCTTTGCTTAGCTTTACACACCTTCTTTAGGATGGAGAATTTTCCCATACCCTTTTGGTCCATGGGATGCTAAACACCCCAGTCAGGCCCCATACGCAGGGGCAGCTCAGGGGCCATCATGTCCCTGATCATGAGATCCAGTCCTCCATACCTAGCCTGAGCCATGAAAAGCACTGGTTGTGCAGCCAGATACGTGTTTGTAGCTCTTTGGAAAACTGCCAGAGCCCATGTTTCTGAGGGGCTCATAACCTAAGTCTCCATAGAATTTGGAAGCTACTTCACAATTCCTCAGATGATACTGCTGAGACAGATGAAATTACTCTGGGGACTGTCATTAAGATCAAAATGCCCTGCAAATGGAACCTGGCTAAAGCAGAAAGGCCAAGCCTCTATAAAAAAGGGAGATAAAAACTGTTTTGGAGGATCTGACTGTGTTACATTATGGGAAGTGGCTGTATTTCATTCTGATCTGAACTGCTCTCTTAATACAGTCTCAGGCATATCTCTGTGTGCAGAATGAAAACAGAGTTTCCACTAGCAGCATGCTGGTGTTCAGGCACCATGCAGAGCATCTTTTCCATGCACAGTTCAGCTGCTCACACCTATTACAAGGCAGACAATTTTCACACGATAAAGTTGTCCAGAGACAAAAATATCGAGACTATCAAATCATATTAAGAATATCTTCTTCAGCAAGAACAAAGTGTTCACTTTTTATTACACTGACACGTTACAGTCATCAGCTTCCTAAACAGGGTAGCAAAGCCAGGGGAGTAAAAGTAGCTGAGAGGGCTGCAGTTTCCCTGTTCTATGCAGATTCAGGGGAATGAGTGAAATATAATATAATCGTCAGTTTGTTTTCTGAATAAACTCATTGATAAACTACTCCCTGAAATACAGTCATTGATCAATTGATCCCATGCTGCAGCTTCTCAACTACTCAACTAGGACCTGCAAGGCTTCTTCTGTAACAAGCAACCGCTGAGAAAATACACAAACTTCATAAGCAACTCTTTCTCTTTGCCTGGACTTTTTAACCCTAATTTTCTTCTATTCCTGGCAATCAAGAGCCTCTATTTTTATTCTTCTCCTATTGTTGTTGAACTGATCAGCAAAGAACAAAACAATGCAACTCTGAGGGAGCTATGTTTATTTATGCTGGCTGTGGGGCTGGCCCCAAAGCATACAAATACCAAAAGATTTGACTCTGTGATAAATATTACTGCTAAGATCCTTCCCCTTCCTTGGGTTTTTTTACTCTGGAAGAAGTAAAAGAACGGGAGGAAAATGCATTGTTTGCCTCAAACTACAGGCAAAATTTCAAATGTTCATTACCTGTTGCTGAAGCATAAAGTGTGGGGAAAGCACAGTTTAGCATAGGCTTGAAAAGGCTGTCTCCAGCAGAACCCCTGCTCAGGCACTGTCAGAGTCAGGCCATGTTAGTTACCTCCCTTTAGCATTTTAAGTTTGGATTACAATTTCTTCTGCTTCAGCTGACAGACCATCTCAAAGACCTATGCTGGATTAGTAGTGATAATCTTTCCTTCTTTGGATGAAGTCCACAATGGTGGAAACACAGGCAATCTCTTATCTCACACTGTCCCTGTCTAATTCACCCTCAATGCAGACATCTATTTATTTGCTCTCAAAACCAGGAGTCAAGAGCTGTGACTGGTCTTAAATACAGGAAGTGTTTGTTGGGAACTACAAACCATCTGGACAGTTTTAAAGACTATGTATAAACTAGATGATGTGGCTTCGCGTGGATTGGCATCATATCCTGCTTATTCACCCAGGTAACTTACCAAATTCCAAATATCCACTTGTGATTTTTATTCTGATAATTTCTTCCAGTTATGGCTTTGTTTCCTCCTGTAAAACTTTTATTGAAACAGATGAAATTGAAAGTAGAAACCCACTGATATAATAGCCTTCTGACTACTGGACAATTGGTGACTCAGTCAGCATGAGCTTTCTGATTTCTTTGATCAACTTGAGAATTAAAATGTTCTAATGTAATTGCCAAACACTGTGAAACCAGCACACAGTGCATCTGCTCCTCTCCTTACTGCTATCCTTTCTCCACCCTAAGATGAACCGCTGCTGCTTGGGTTGACACAAGCTATAATAAGAGTACTAGTATTATTTTGGAATATATCTACTCCATTACTCAGTATCTTTGTTAATGTTCACTCTCTAGGTATGGTGTCCTTAATAAAAATTTACCCACTCCAATTTGCCATCATTATATTTAATTGTGGGTGCAGAAAGGCCTTCAGTCTGCACCCTTGCTGTTTGCACACTTCTATAGAGATGCAGGGATACAATAAAGATACTGGAGTGTGGGCAACAGGAGCTACAGTGTGAAGGACTAACACAGTGCTGTGCCGAAATGCTTCCTGATGAACAATGCCCTCGATGCTGGGTTGACCACATAGTGATGTGGACTAGAGCCAAACTTCAAACGAGTCTGGTTATATACTGTGGAGTCTCATAGGACTTTCACTGGCCCCTGCATCTGACATCATTTCTGTGAAACTGTGCACTTCAAGGTTTTTTTCTCTGTTCCTCCATTACTGGCACCACAGTGCCTCTATGGCACATTGGTAACAGTTTTTTCTTCAAGTGAAATTTCAGAGGTCACTGGGCTGGCCAGTCTCGGACACCAGTCCAAGAATCTGTCCCAAGGTATCTTTCCAAGTTATAACCTGGCTGTATTTGTTTTGCACACATGAAAAAATTTAGATGTACGTCTATTTGTATCACCCTGTAACAAGAGTAACTTGCTTAAGACTGACATTGATTGTGTTGGTATCATAAATATCTCAGCAAAATGACATTGCAAGCCACACTACTACAATGTGGTTTGCTAATCCAGCAGCGTGTTTTTCTAACTCTGTGATTTATATCAAGGCTGTATCAATCAAGGATTGTGAATGCATAAATCTAATTGGTTTTGTGATTTGTTTTTGGAGAGTGCACAGAATACTAGCTGCAATAACACACTCCAGGCTACACATTTCCAGAGGATTACTGAACTTATTACTCTTCTTGGGTGGTTAAAGTCAGTCAGTCAGACAAATACCTTTATAACACTGCATATAGAGGGCCATATTTTTATGGTATAGTATATGAAAGAGATAATTTCAATGGATAACGGCCTCCCACCACTTCATAAATGCTGAGGCAAAATTAGGACTTTATTGAAAAAGGAAATTGATCTCAAGACAATATTCTATTGCAGTTGCTGAAGATCACAGCTTTGTTATTACAATAAGTTCAACCTACTATATGGCAGATGAAGGGGAGCTAGTTCTTGTGGACTTAAATCTGCAGAAAGAAGCCTGGAAGATTGCATGTGCAAGTGAAACCAAACTGCTCAGCGTGCATGGGGAGATGAAGGACACTGGTTCTGTGTTAATAAATATTCTGCCATGGTGCTACTGCATTACTCCTGTGTGCAGCTGAAGGAGGAAAGGCTAACAGGGCATTCGTTTGAGTGGGACAGGCAGTATGGAGATAATGGATAAAGTCTGGGATCTAGTGAAAAAATGGGAATTTTCTCCTTGGATCTTACATGCTTTGCTAGTTTCAAGTCCTGCAGATGCCTATTCATGCTATTTCTCAGAGATAAGACTGCACATCAGGCAAAGGCAAAAGCCTGTTTACACTCTGTGCAGACACCCTCGCACAGACATGTGGAGTTGTGCAGCGCAGCTGGACCAAGGCTTTGCACCTCTGGCAGCCCCAGTCCTGCGTGTGGGCTGCAGGAGCCAGGCACACTTACTTTTGCTAACTTACTGTCTTCAGCTGGGCTGCCGTGCATGCCGTGCAATTAGGGGCCAATCTGTCTTGGAAATACATATCTGATGATGTCCTGCCACTTCAGCAAGGGAAGGGAGTATAGGAATTGTTGCATTGGATCCATGGGTTGGGTCTGACCATGACCCGTGACAGGTGCTCAGCAGATGCCGGCGTACCACAGTTGGCAGATGTGGGATAATCTCTACTCCCCACGCATTAGGCCTCATCCTGATCTCAGGCTTAAACTCTGAATCAAGAGGTTTAATGGCTGGATTGCTTCCAATGAGCCAGTATTATTTATGTAACTGAATCGGGGTTTGTCCACACAGCAAGATAAAAGTGAGAGGGCATCACGTTTTGGAAGACCTGGGTTAGCACGGGGACTGCAGCCAGGTCAAGGGAGTGACCCCTTTATACCAAACAGACTAGATGGCCAAGTCAGGCCCTGACCCTGCAAAATAATGTGTTTAAAGCAATCCCACTGAGTTTTCCCAAGGAATTGGAGTGTGTCCATGATACTTACAGTGTTTTAGCACTCTGGCCAGCTCAGACCATGGTGCGTGCAAATAACAGGAGCCCTTCCAGCACCTGGTGCCAGGCACCTCCCTGGGCTCACTCCCCTGCTCCCCAGCAGGACAGCAGCTGTGCCCCAACAGCCTTACATCCACTGGTGCACTTCCTGCTGGATCCAGATCACAGGGAGGGACAGGAACTGCCAGCTTTCCTTGACACAAAAGCCCATGTCTGGGGTTTGCAGGGTCTCCAGCACAGGTTTTGGAACAGATTCAGTCTAACCTTGCAATGCATACAGTGATAGGGCTTAGCAGGCTGTTTTGCCAGGTTTAGGTGATTAATTATCTTGTTGGGAAAAGTCCAGCAGGTACAGTAATACCAGACAGGTGTTTACTAATACTAGAACTATACTTCTTCATGGCATTTGATCTCATCAGCTCCTGATGTTGCCTCCTTAGCAGAGACAATTTCCAGCTGACAAATCCTTTGTTTGGCTCATGAATCTCTTGTATTTCCCCTCCCTGCTCACAGGTGCTAAAATAAAACAGAAAGGGAAAAGTAGGGTTTACAAGGTTGTCAGTGTTGGGCAGTGGGAAAACTGAGTGAGGTTGGCCTGATTTTCCATTCCAAGCACTCAGAGCCATGACTGGGATGGGTACCTGGCGTGGCAGATACTGTGGGGAACATAGATGAGGGGACACCTGACTTCTAGGTGGCATAGCAGGCTTACAGGCCTTGGAGGCTCCTTTTCAACCTTGTTGGATTTGATAGAAGTGTCATTTTAAGATGATGTCTGGAAAGGACCATGGAAAGAGCTTAAAGCTGTAAGATGTGGGGTGGAACAGGAAGTGTAGCCACTTGCAACACAAAGTGGCAAAGATTTATCTGTGTGTTTGATTTTACACATGTGATCCAGAGGCTGGGGAGAGACTTGTGGACTTAGAGGATTTAGAATCAGATGCATGAATGTTTCAATCATCCAAATATGACAGGCATTGAGTCATAAATATATGCCTTCATTTTTTTTTTTTAAATTTTGAAGAACTTGGAATGAACAAATGAAATTCTCATTCCTGTATCTATTTTACCCAAATAACCCTTTATGGATTTTTTTTTAATGGTTGCGGTTCTCCAGCAATAAAACTGTCCTGCTGTCAATATGTATTTAAAGACAACTCCCTTCAGACTTCCCAAATTGTTTGGGGTTTTTTGAAATACGACACAGTGTGAAGATGCAATTCTTAACATACATGCTATATATTAAACATATGGATCCTTGAGGAATTTGTCCTTATGTCTTCCTTCCTGTCTCGTTGAGGTATTATTGAGTGCTTACAGCCCATGTTTGCTGCTGTAATTAAGTGGAATTTAGGGTAAGCCCTCATGGTGATTAACGGTAGAAGTAGATGTTTTGGCAGTACAAAGGAGAGTACTGGAGTAGTTTGGTGGTTTGGGGTTTTTTTGTATCATTATGGCATTCAGTTTTACAAAATTTAAAAGTTATTTCCAGAGAGATGGAATGGAGGGAAGAACAGAAATATGTTTATGCCTTTGGAGGAAAAATATATTTTATTCATAATGCAATAGCTTAGTGAAACTTCATCAGAGATGAAAGTTTAAGGAGAGCTCTTAAAGCATAAAAAAATTTCAGGCGATGTTCATCCTGGAGCACTACTGAAGGGATGCCAGTCATCTCAGCTGCTCACTGCCAGTGTGAAGCCCACCTAGGCTTGGTGAAGTCAGAGGTTTCACTATGGGATGGTTACTTGGTGTGTGACATTAAATGACCAGCAATGCTGGTTCCTTGCAGTAGGTGTGTGACTCACCAAGTCCTTGCCTGTTATTGACGTTTGGTAAAGGCCTGAACCCCGGGGGCTTCAAGCTGGACCCTAATGGATGGAGGAAGTGAGCCCCTCTTCCTACAAAGAGAAGATATTGTGAGGGTTAAGGTGTAAGAGGTGGGAAATGAAGTAAAATAACACAAAAACAAACAAACAAAAACCAAAGAAAGAAAGAAAAAAAACACCGTAAATGCATTGGTCCATGCACGGAGTCTCTTACTTCCCCAAGACCAATCCTGAGTGCACAACCGTATACCTGCATTACAACACAAGAAGTCCCTTCTTTCAAGTACACAGCTTTCAAGAGAAGACTAGCTCTGTAACCTAGAAGTCTGCAGCTATGAACCTTTTCTGCAAACCTCGGAAGAAGGATGTGAAATTCTCCCCCTTTCACTGGCTGCAAAGAGATCAGATATTTGTATCTCTACGTAAAAATCTTTTGGGCCTTTTTATGTATGTAATGCAAAACATAAGTATGCACCACTGTCAGGACCTTCGCATGGTATACTTTTCCAGGAATGATATGTTTCAAAACCCACTGTTTTGGGTATCATCACAAAGTAACAGGCTTGCTTTATTTTTTCTTAATCAGTATTAGTGATCTACAGACTACCAAAAACGAAACATATTTTTTCCTTCTAATACAGACTTAACATTTACAGGATGCTAAATGATCAGTGCCCCAATTCAGTAAGATATTGCCTTAGTGACAGCTCTATTGCACTCTCTTTTAGAGGAATGCTCTGTTATTTATCATGCTCCAATAAGGTGACATTTTTAGTTTCTGAAGCCTCAAAAGTGAAAGGAAGTCATGCATAGGATCCATAAGAACAGGAACGGCTGAGACTGCAGTTCACAGAATAATGCAGAGCCTGCAGAGCCTTTATTCTACTCTTAAAGAAAGGTCAGCAAAAGAAATGAAAATGATAGGTGCAATCATCTGTTCCTTCTGTTATTATTATTCTCACTTCTACTAGATCTCACCTCAGAAATGATGTCTGGCTCACCTACTTGACAAATCTGCTTTCCTAGCTCCTTTTTTAATGTGTTGCCTATGTGATAATATTTTTTCTATGTAAATCTCATACAAATTGACTCCATTTTAGTATCAGGAAAAATGTCTGAAACACTTTCATTGACACAGGAAACTTCTACAAGACCTTTCATAAACAAAAAAATTAGCTGTAATTTTTAAGTATGGGCCTTTTGTGGGATTACTTTTTTTCTGACTTCGTTCTGACACTGCTTCTAAAGTCTCTTATTTATCACTAACCAGGTAGAAGTATTCTTTCTGTGTGTGTGACTTTAAAATTATATATGTATAGACATAAATAATTTCGGGAGCCAAAAAAAATGCCAGGAAAATTATTACTTCCAGTGCTAATGTTGAAACAGTGCCAAGCCTAAAGTTTTGTAAATTAGGCTGTAAGTGTGAAATCCCTCCAGCTGTTAAAAGTATTCCATATCTAATTATACGCACAGCTTTTCAGACTATTCTCTCCATTTGGAGAATCCTGAAATTACATACTGTATGCCTGGAAGTGAGGGCCACATGTGCTCTGTGAAAACATCCAAAGACATAAAGAAAGCAAATAGTCAAAATAGATAAGCCACATTTTTGTATGGTTGTGTATGGTTTGGTCAGTGTTTTCTCATGTGGCTTTCTTTGTTTTCAAAACATTTCTTTCTAAACACCATTTACTGTAATGTGCCCACCCTGTCATTCCAGATGCCACGAACAGCTACATGTAAGGAAGTGACTATTTTTTAAACCTATTTGTACAGGAGGCTAAAACAACAGCTGCATGAGAGCAGTGAAGCACCAAAAGAAGAGGAACTTCTTTGTAGTCACTGCTCCAGCCTTCAGAAACCAACTGTGAAAGCTCTTTGTGAGCACCAGATAGTGTAGTCAGAAAGTGGGTAAGCTGTCCATTTTGTGGAATAACTTAATCAGACTGATGGGAATTGCATTTTTTAAAATTTGTTACAAAACTTCCTGATTGTAACTGATCCTCTGCATTTTCGCATTGAAACAAAACTTATTAACATCTTTGTCACTCATTAGTAAAGATACACAATGCAGATATTCTCCTGAATAGGAGCCTAGTGACAGAATCATTAAATAAAAATGAAGTCCTACGCCTTAAAAAGAGCACAATGTTGGCAAGAGTGGGAAGATGCAAAAAACATTCGCCTTCAAAAATATTTGCCATCATACTTTCATTTTTCTCCTCTGGCTGAGTTACAGTTCTGTATATTCCCGACATAGAAACTTGTATGTGTGTATGTGTATCTGTATATATAAGGCTTTATTTATTCCTTTGTTTTACATCTGAAATTTTCAGAAACAAATGTCTGTTCTCCAAGTTCATGGTTCCTACTGAAGACTGTTCCTGTGTTGCTTTTGGTTTGAACATACCTACATTGCATACATATTTTAGTAATTTTAACTAAAAGCAAACAAACAAAAAAGTAAACAATTTACCTAATCTATTGTCCCAAATGAAAAATATAATTTTCCATTCAGAGGTCCTTTGAACAACAACAACCATATGGTACTTGACAACACATACAGCTGGACAGTCTCACCCATTTTGCAACTTAAATGGCTCAAGAGTTAAATGCATTGAATTCAAAATACTGACGAAGGACTGATTAGGTCACCCAAGTAAATTTGTGCTACCTTGCAAGGTAAACTACTTTATTACAAATACACCTAGCAGGGCTGGCACCCTTTTTTCTGGCGGAATGTACCTGAGAACACAGGAGTGCTCAGTTTTTATTTTATGAAGGACAAGTATAGAAATTTTGCTCAAAAAGACTTTGAAAATCAATGCAGATAATAAGAAGAAATAGTGAGATTTTCAAGTTGCTAAAGGAAAGAGCTCTGTACAGCAGGGGCCTTCTCTCCATATCGTGGTCCAGTGTGGAGTTGCTGTGCTGTTCCCATGGACCGCTGCTGTCCTCCTTGCTGGGGTCTGCATCATCTGCAGCCATGCCAGAAAAACCTGAGGACATTCTGAAGCTCAGTGAAAAGCGTGGTGGCTACCTGCACTCCTGATATGTGTTAAGCAGAGCTGGAAAGTGCTTAATAACACATTTTGAACTTTCCAGAACTTTCTGCCTCTGGCAAGGTCAGGTAGTTTCATGACTAATATTCTTTGGAAATCTCTGATCTGCAAAGGCAGGGCTCACCACAACCAGAAAGCAGAGCAGTGTTAACAGTAGTAGGAGCAGAAAACACTTTTACAACCTTCCATGACATATCTATAGGTTTGCCCATAGCCAAGGTCATAGCTAAGTCAGAATTACTGATGTGCCTACACTTGTGAACAAGTGGAAAAGTTTTGAGAGTTGAAATGTTCTGAAGTAAAAACATTTGGCACATTGACCTAAGGGTCCATTTATTATTCGGCTTCTTCTATTCTACCATGTGTGACATTCAGTTGAAAATAAAATTCTGAATAATGTGTTCCACTCTGGACGTGGTTTTATTTTTTGCTGCACTGTAGTAACTTTTGAGCAATCCTGTTGATGAGTCTTTTTAACACTGAGCACACTGCAGAACTGACCTAGCTGTTTTCAACAAGACCAAATTGTTCTCAACAATATCTCATGGTAATTAGCATATTTTTGTGAAGGATCTCATTGTTAAGTCATTTTCAGATAGAAAATACTCAAGTAATAATTTTAAAGACCTGGACATAGGAATGTTGTTCTTATTTTAATGATCTTACCCTAATTTAGAGTATCCCACCCGTGTTTTTACATGCAGTTTACCCTAATTTAGAGTATCCCACCCGTGTTTTTACATGCAGTCATGGTATTTATTTTGCTTTCCATGATTCCCCTTCATTAAAAGAAAAGAAACAAAACCCAAAAACCCAAGCCACGACCAGCATATACATCTGGACTGCAAAACCACAGCATTCCAGGCAAATCCAGTGCCGCAGTCCTGCCAGAGGGCCTCAGGAGTGCACGCGTATGCTGTGCAGTCAACGTAAAATCACTTCAGAGTTCATGCAATGAAATCTACTTGCGTGTTGACGATCAGCTCTATCTAACACATGGTATATTTAGTAGTTTTGGTTACTAACCTATGAAAAAGATTGTTGGAAGGGTTTTTGGTTGTTTTGTTTTAATTCCAATACATAAGAACATCTTTGTTTTGCTGCTGCTGTGGTTAATCATTGCCATATTGTAGGATTTCCTTGATTGGTTAATATGTATTACATTTCAGTTTTCTGATTCTAAGAGGGTGTTTTATTTATTTGCTTGCCACAAACAATAAACACCCATTAAAAGTATAGATAAGGAGAACTGTACAGGACAACACCCTGCTATAAACCAGCAGTTAAATAAAAGTGCATAGAGATGCTGTGCCTAGTAAACTCAGCTGATGCCTTAAGACATCATGAATAGGAGCTGAGGCAGTTAGATCAGATTAACGTTTTAATCTGATCAAGCTCTCATCCAAGAGCTGTGTTTTAAAACCCTGGCAAGATGAATCAGGGTATTTTCACCAGGGACAGGCATCAGGCCTTCAGCATAAAACAAGCCTGCCATTTACAGCATGCTATGTCAATGAAAGTTTTCCAGGAGACCTAAATACACCAGGGATGTCTGCAGGAGCAGGAGGAATATGAAAATGTCTACGAAGGCTGAGCGTCAGGGAAGTTTGAAACTAGCTAGGTTGCTCTTCACCCATTCACTGCCATGAATGGAAAAATTGATATTTCCTTGGATCAAATTCCTTTCATTTCAGATATTAATCTTTATATTCCAATATATAAAGTGTAAAATCAAAAACGTCTTTTTCTGGCAAAACTCAAAAGCACATGTATCTTGTCATTCACTTTGGAAACAAAATGTTTTTAAAATCAGCACATTCCTCAGAAACCTTTGATCTTGACAGAGCAGCATATCTATTAAAAAATTTATGGCGAAAACCAGTATGTAGCTATGTGTAGCCAGAATAAAAATTCATTTGACTTTGCCTTTTGCCATGTATGTAAATATTTTTCCTTTCTGTAGCATATGTTTATGCCACTTTCTTTAAATTTGAAAGTGTTACATCCCAGTCCTGCCACTTGCTCTGTGTGAGCGTGTTATTGCACCTATGCATCCTTTGAAGTCATGCCTGTTTAGTAGATTAGTCAAGCATATGTGACAAATAGATTTTCTTTGTGAAATATATTATCTAATAAATCTTTGATATATGACAAAATCATTGGTGTGTTTCTGGTTGCCTTCAGTCTTCCTTTGAATCAGAAAAGGAATGTTTTGATAAAATAATCAATCAAATACATCATAACTTTTTCTATCAAACTTTAATGTTTTGAGTGTGTATTAACTTCTACTACAGTAAAGGATAACAAAAAATCTTTTCCCAGATTTTAAAAAATACTTTCAGCACCAAAGAACTGCAGCCATCTAAATCTCACAAGTCTATTTTTCATGGGCAATGAAAGTGTAATTGCTGCAACGTTTACGTATTTGGCAACTGCCACAGTGAGTTCTTAAAGCTCCAGAAAATGGATAATGTACAAGTTCTCAAAAAGAACATAACTAATCATAGAATAAACAAAACTATAAAGCTACTTCTCTCAATTTGAAACATCAGTTAACTTTAAAAGGAAAAGAAAAGTGGAATTTTATTCTGTATGTTGTGATGATGTTCATATTGAGTAGGTTCTATATAGCTTCTATGAAATAGGTTCTGTTGGTGCTGATACATGTTTCTACATGTCTTTAATTCAATGAAATGTTTGTTTCTTTGAAGGCTTTCCTTTTTTATGTCAAAAATAAAAAGCTCTAACAAACTTGGAGACAATAGTGCAATCCTTCCTCTGAGGCTTACAAGTGTCAAGTTGGCAGGAGACATCAGAAACTGGCAGATCCTTTACAGTGCTAGAAACTGGGAACAACTTTCTTGTTCCCAGCTGCATTCAGTTCAACAAGTCCTGTCCCAAGCTGGTATCAGAGTCGTACATGGGGTCCCAGGATGAGATGCTGAGTACACGTTCCCCTGAGGGTCATGTCCCCTCCTGTCACACAGGGCTGCCCCATAGCTCCTTCTGTGCACCCGCATGGTCTGGGACTAGTTCCTCACCTGTTGCTGAGTGTACATAGAATTGTACATGTGGGGCAGGGATTGACTCTCTTCACTCAAGACACCAGAGTTCACTGTGTACATCTAAGCTGCTTAATGGTCCTTTTCATTCATCTTGTCCCAGGACACCTGTCTCAGATAAAGCAGATTATTTGCCTCTTATTTCTTTCTACTGCCCATAAAGGAGGCTTGATATGGCCAGCTAAGAGCTGGGCTGTGTCAGCATTGGAAAATATATCTAAGTATCCTCTTGCTAGAGGAGCAGATCAGGAGAACAAAGAAGTTTTGGTGCTCAGCCCCCGGCATCAGAACTGCAAGCTCACAGGATTCGCTTCAAAACCATGCTGCTGCCTGCAACTAAAATGCTGATGTAGGCACAGTCTCGCCACCCAGCTTTCATAAGCCTAAAATTACGTCAGGTAAATCCTGAAAAATGAACATAAATGTGGACCTTGCCTAAACACCTGTCTCTTCATGGATGCATTTTGAGACAATCCAATATAAAGGAAAAGAACACCACCTTTTTTTGGGTTCAGGTTCAGCAGTTAAATGGCATGTCCTTGTCTTAATCAGCTGAGGGGATCTACAAGCCATATACTTTTTGGGGGACCATCAGGACCATCAATATTCCTGATGGTAAAAGAAAAACAAGAATAAGAATCCATTAAAAATGCTTTGTTATAGTTTATAGTACCTGTTCTTACAAATCATCTGAGGGGAGGGGAAAATTTACATTTAAAATTATGTACGGAGCACAGGTACTTAATATACAGAACAGAGTACTCTCTGAGTAAACCATGGAGTTGAACATAAGTTGCATAAACCCTTGAAGTAGCAGCTTTAATTTCTTATTCATCCTTCTCCACTGAATAAAGGATCTTAATATAACTACAGAGAAGCTATGAAAAACAGTTTGTTGGATGAGACAGGCAGTTAAGGTAGTGACATGCAGCCTTTATCTGGCTAAACTGTACTTTCTAAGCCTATACTGCCAGCAACTTCCTTGGAAACTGTGCATACATTTGTGTGTACGCCTGCATAGCCATGTGTAACAGAGCCCGGGATATTGGATTACATCTGCATATCCTTATCTGTCTGCCATGGCTTCTGCATCTTTAGAGTAGGAAGATGTATTCTTGTATCTCTTTCTAGTATAATTCGCAGGGCTGCTCAGTCATAGGAGAAGGGCTTTGGTTCCACTTGAATCATAATTTTTTAATTAGAAAAGAAATCTCTGAGCATGATTTCATCTGCTCTAGCAGGCAGATCAGCTATTTATACACGCAGACATACATTTCCCTTTATCTAATGAGTATGCCATGTTGTGGTCTCTGGCTGCATGGCCCAGCCCAAGAGTCTTTGAAGCCAAGGGAAAGACATTTGTTCATTTGGCAGCAGCAGGATCAGGCTAAGATATAAAAAGTAGTGAAAAAAAGGCCTTTCCTGTAGAATTCCTGGTCTTGTCTGAAGGAAGTAGTGCTAAATATTTCACAAGAAAGCCTGATCCTGCAATCTAATTTTAGACATGATGTAATAGGAGCATGTACTAAACAACAGGAGAGAAGGAGGGGAATTAAGGACAAGGATAGAAGCAATAAGAGCATGTCTTTCTCCAGCCTTGTTATTTGTGCATATTGGTAGCTCTGCTGAATGGGAAGATATAGCTACTAATTTATTTATTTAGGACTTATTTTCTGTTACGTAGTAATAATACATGGAGGCTGTGCCTGCTGTTGTGAAACTTATTTTCTCCTTTCCTGAAGGACAGTTTCTTAATAGGTATAAGGAATAATATGCACAATGTGTAAAATGTTCTGGACAATGGTGCTGACTCCCTCTGCCAGGTCCAGCACCTACCACCCAACAACATTTGCTTCATGTACATGGCAGATAGGAAGCAGTATGCAGAGAGGGGCCAAGCTTTTGAGAGAGCATTTTTTTCTCCTCTCACATACTAGGTCACAAAGCACAGCCTTCAGCTTAATCCTGGAGGTGGGTACTGGGAGCAGTGGTTACAGAGGACCTCACAAAAAGCCTGGCCATCACAGGCTGGCTGGGAAGAGGGCAGGGAGTGGAAACTGCAGGCATTTGGGGTGCAAAAGCACAGTGGCACCAGCACCCTTGGTGACCAGTAAGACCACTGTTTTCGTGTCTGTTACAAGGCTCTGTTTCCATGGCTTGGGGTGAATAATGCCAGTTTCCACTTGCAAAATAAACCAGTTCCTTCTTCAAATGAGCCTGTGTTCCCTGCCCACACCTACAGCAAGTGTGTGTGCTGGATTAAGGGCTCAGAGTGGTTCTCGTAATGTGGGAGATGCTGCTTCGCACAGAAATCCATGAAACGGCATTCTTTCTTCAAGTGGATTTTGCAGTTCTCTGCAAGCCAAATCAAACATTAATAACATTCAATCAACATTTCCATATGTAGATATTTTTATCAAACCACAGTCTCTTTCATTGTTATTTTTCAGTATCGCTTTGGTCTCTTGCACGTATTATATATTGACCAAAGTAAACAGCAGTGTAGCTTTATGAAATGTTACTTCACATTTATGAGCATTTTTAAAAGTTTCTGATTTTGTTACTCTTGCCAGTACCAGTAAATGTGTTTGAAGTCCTTCACATGTTGCTTTGTTTATAGTAGAAACACCACATTTTGCTGAGGAGCACATCTCCCTATTAAAAAAAATTTGAAAAAAGAAGCTGAAGTTTTATTAAGTAAAACGCTTCAGAAGACTCAGTTGCTCCAAAACATTGGTGTGCAAGAAAAAAGTTCGTGTCCATTTTCGTTAATGATCTCATGAGTTTTGCTAGTTAAAACTGAAAGCAAAGAAACCAGGACTGATGCTTAACTGGCAAGAAGCCAGTACAATGAAATTAATAACATATGTTGAAGAACCCATTTGTAACAATTTTTCCATTTAAAAAAAAAAAAAAAGTGGCAGCTTAAAACCACTGACAGGACTGTCTTTTCTTTTTTCCTTTCTTTCTCTTCTTCCCTTCCCCCTTTCCCTTCACTACATAGGACACCTTGGCTTATGTCCAACTGTGCAGTACCAAACTTGTCTCAGAGTTCAGATTAATGCTTTATGCAATTTTAAGTGATCCCCTTGCAGCTGCTGCTCAGGGAAATATTGTACTGGATGTGTTTGCTCCGAGGAACCGGTGGCAAAATCACAGATGCAGCAGCCATCCCTTGGCAAGTAACAGATGTGGTGTATGCTGTGCTCAGCCCATCCTCAGCACTTACCTTACTCCTGAGCAATGTGTGGGGCGCTGACCCAGCTCGCTGCCATCCATACACAAATTCAGCCGTAAAGTGCTTGTCTTGTGAGACTTTTGTCTTGATTATTCTCTTGTCACATGCGAGCAAATCTTATTTATTGATACCTGTAGTTAAGGTTGAGAAGTGAGGACCTTGGCCTAAAGAAGGCTGCCTCTGCCATTACCCTCTGGGATACGTCAACGCCCTGTATTATCTTCCTTCTCAGCTGTTGTGTGTTTTCATTGTTGTTGGGTTTGGTTTCTTTCCCCACTCTCTCTAGAGACTGTGTTGTATGTCCTTTGGGGCAAAGCACTCCCTCTTGCTAAGTTCCCCACATTTCACATTTTCTATGTGAAACTCCAGGCACACTGGGGTTTCCTGGCCATGCTGGGATTCTCCCACTCAGAGGCTTGAGTGCCTTCCACAGGACGCACAAGCACAAATTATCTTGGTCATTAGAGCCGACAGGAGGAAAGCATTGTGTTTTGAGAAATCACTGCTTGGCACAGGGGAGACACCCTGGTTTTCAGACTGGCCAGTGAGTTGGGGAGGTTCTTTAAGGATATCCTGGTAGTTTAAAACTAGGCACAGGGAATTACAGGAGAATTCCGAGCTGTGGGAGTGTCGTGAGATGCCTGGAGGAAAGTAGGATATGGGGAAGTGAGTGAACTCATAAGGCAAGCGAATTAATGAAGCTGTAGATGTCCAACAGGTTGGAGGTATTGAATGACATTGAAGATTCCTTAGGAAGTGAAGCATCACTGCACAATGGAGACACCAAGCAGGCAAAATAAGGAAAAAGAGAGTTAAAATTACCAGATACTGCAAATGAAATTAAAGTTTTCAAGGCAATTAGTGCTCATAGTGAGCTGGAAAAATAAGCTAAAGCCTTTGTAATAGTGAAGTGAATTCCTCTTTGTGTAATTTCACTGACTTCAGTGGCTTGTACAGGGTGGTACTGTTCTGAATTTGGCCCAAAAATCAAAATTAAGTTAAATGCAGCTATCATGCTGTGCCCTGACTTGGAAAGAAATTGCAAGGATTGTGAGTAGGAAAATCTTCAGTCATCAGTTCATTGTATGACTTCAGTAGAAAAGGAAAACAGGTGTAGCAGAGTGGGGAGAGAAGACTGACTGTATGAATGAGGAGAGAAATCCAAATTAGTTCCAGTGTTTGGAGACTGTATGAGGTGCTAGCTCCATTTCCTCTACAAAACTGGACATTTTGGGTCTTCCCACAGAAAGTATACCATTGCTCTGGAGATGGAACAATGCTTGGAAAACACTGGAGACTAAATATGTTTTCCACTGGAGAAGGAAAAACAGGATAACAATGTGCAGTATTTCTATAACTGGTGGCCTGCATGGGCTTGGTTGACACTACGAATAAAATTTCTGATAGGCAGAGTAGGTGTTTAAAATACATTTAGCACCAGGAAGAGTGGAAACTTTTAAAAATGTTTGGATGGTGAGAAGGTAACTAAATCACAGCATAATCACAGCAATGGCTAACACAGCCATGTAACATTGCTTAATACTTGCATTGCACCCTGCCCAAGGTGCCAGTCAGCTACAGAAACACCTGTGTGCAGAATTGCAGAAAGTGTATAGGCTGCACACTACATTTTATTAAAAAGTGGCTGAAAACTGGGTGCAAATATGACAATACAGGGAAAAAAAAGTGGTTACAGAAATATTTAGAGCACGAAGTAGTGGCTGAGAATATTTTGAAAAGGTGTCCCTTTTTAAATAGGGTAGGCAGGCCAGCTCAGGGCTTTTAGGTATAATGTATTTACAAGTGCATATGTTATAGTGTCTAGGCATAGAAAATCGCCTTCTATTCATTGTGACTTAACTCCTATACTCAGGTTTAAGCCACATTCCTATAAATTTTAACATTTTTATTGTTATTTCATGGGTTTATTACTGAACCTATTATTCTGTCTTAAACAAATGTCTGACTTCAGGAGTCTTTTTTTTCCAAGTTTCAGTAGTAATTTGAAAAAGACACACTTCTAGGTGCATATGTGTTACTGTATCTAAGTTGTAAGAAGCTCTGTGAAATCAAAAAGAAAAGTGGCTGAAATCCGGACCTTATTCGAGTCAATAACCAGAACTTCAGTGACTGCAAGATAGTAAAAATGTTGTGTATGTGGTAAATTACTCACAAGAGCTCAGCTCAGTCATTATCTGTTCTCGTGTCTTTCAGCTGGTCACACAAAGTGCAGGCACCACGCTTGCTTCCTAGCAATTGACTTCCAAATTCAAATTAATCCAGCTTTTAAAAAGAACTCTGTAGAATAGACATTTTATTTTCAGGGTAGCTAACTGAATGAAAATGAAACTGAGACTCCATTATTTCACATTTTACTTTGGCAATTTTTAGTCCCTCTTTTTTTCCCTTTACTTGAAAAATGTATAACATTAACTTATATTCACAGATTTGCAAATCTCTCCTTTTCTATAACCATTAAAACAGTTTTTCTTAGACTTCTGCACATTACATAAAACTGTTTTTATAACAGTAATTTATTAGGTTAAGTTGGAGAGCTTTTACTGCTCTTTATATAAAAAGACTGGGCTGATTTTGAATCTCTTTAATGTGGCCCTTTAGATGTAGTAGTTCTGACATTCGAACTTACTTGGAATGCATGCCCAGTAGCTTGGTAATGGGCAAAATATGCCAAAGAAGCACTATTCCCTTCAGGATAAAAGGGCATTATGTTCTCATTCATTATTATACGATGCACAGGAGTAAAAATGCCACTGTGAGTGTCCACAGAAAAAGGGTCTGATGCCTGAAAAGAGAGTTTTTGTGGCCTTCTGTGCTGAGATAGATCTGCAGGTCACAGTAAAAAGGCTGGGTCAAATTGGGAAATGATCTGCTGAGAAGTAAGGCTGAATTATGTTGTGCACGCAAAAAGGCTAGGATGCAAAAATGTGATCAGCTGTTAGAGATCTGGGGCAGGAGAAAAGTTTGTGTAAATGTGTTTTGCCACCCTGCCACAGGAATCCCCTATGCAAGGTCAAGTCCTTTCCACCTCACCGATAGGATGTCATGCAAGAGTCACTTCTCTATCTGTCACCATGTTATTAATCACAAAAAACCTCTAAGACATTACACACTGATGAGGTTAGGAGAGGAATTAAGTTTAAGAAGTCATTGGCAGGCATTGACTGTGCAATGATCCAGTCTTTATTTCTCTGCATATGTAACTTTAAGAACAGAACCCTCTCTTTGACTTAAAAAAGTTAGCTTGGTTCCATAATGACTTAGTAATTCCAGAGTGAGGAGACATTTCCAAAATTTTTTATTATTATAGTGAATTGAAGAAAAGCATCAATGCAATATAAAATATTCTCCAAGATCAATTCTGAAATAAAATGTTAAGGTGAAAAAACATAATTATATGCAATTATTCAAGACAAAAAAAGTCTTATTTTGTGTAAGTCTTACTTTATGTTTCCAGGAAGGTGTTTTGGCATTTAGGGTATTCTTTCCTTTCTTCATTTCCCTCCTTCCAGGATGGGGAAGTAGCATCTCTGTGATAAAGTGCAGTACAAGACTGTCACAGGAATTAAAGGTCATCCTTGGGCTGAATGAAAATCCTTCTGACTACATTGCCTTTAACAATGAGGTTGGCATAAAACTCTTCCCTGTTAGGAATTTCTGCAGTATTCCAGTGTCCAACTTTCCTTGCCTTCTTTCAATTGTTTGTGGGGCTGCACTGTAAAGTTGGGTCAGTGAAGCGATATTGGTTCAAAAGAGGCCCTAATTTTTAAAGTTTACTGAGCTGTGTTTGACTCTAGTCATGCCCTGCTCTTATATTTTTGGGGATCTGTTTAAGCTGGATATCAAAGACACAATATGCAATCACTTCCTGTCATGGAAAGCCATTTCAGAGCTGAAGTTTTGCAGGGAGATGGAAAATGCAAGCGCATAGCCGTATTTTCAGCTTTTGGTATTGTGTGTTGAATGATTTAATGAGATATTTGTGGGTTACTTTTACTGGGGCTAAATTCTGGCTTACACTTCTTTGTGGTCTGGGTTGAAAATATGGAACCAAGCTCTCCAGAAGCAAAAGTCAGCACTGCACAGCATGCATGATCTAATATTAGACTTAAATCATTTTAACTTTCGCTGAACTCTGCTAACTAGCTGTTTTAGGGCAAAACTGTTATAAATAATACAATTTGCAAGGTGTAAATCAAAGTTGCAAACACTCATGTTAGCCATTCAGCCTAACAAGGAATCAACTGCTTCATACTGTAGCTCAGATGAATATCTAAATTACTAGGAATGCCCCTATGGTTCAGCCTCATGGATGAAGCTGCCTGACAGGTACTAAAAAGCAAAGTGAAAGGTTGAGATAAAATATAAGTATATACATTCTCTCTGGCTTTTGAAATTGCTAAAAATATGAAAAGTTATAATGAACTTTATAAGCACTTCCCACAGTATTTCACAGTCTGTATTTCATTTTTTGTGTTATAGTAAGTCTTTCAATACTGAATACTTGATTGCTTTTAATTGGTGATTTATTTGCTTTTAATGTGAAATTCATGACTTGACTAATATGCCTCAATGCATATTTCTAAAAAGTGAGCTGCCCTTTAAAGAAGCACAGAAAGAATTATCATAGAAGTTGTGAGTTTTTTGTCTTTTAAAAATGAAGACATAGGGTGAGGGTTTTTTTAAACTAGGCTGAAATTAAAAATATGGCTACCTAAGTGGAAAAACACAACATATACTGAAAAAGAATGCCTAACTTAGGTTCTGTTTGGTTTTTTTTCAGGTCAGGAAGTTCTTACATTGAATATCTTTTTGGATCCTCTGAATTCCTTATGAAGGAATTCCTTGAAAAAACAAAGTGTGTGAATAAGGATATTAGAAGTCCATCACTTTAGTGCCTGAAATGCTAACTACTGCTTCTCATGGAAAAGTCCCTTACAGTCATGGCGTGTTCCATCAATTTGATTTGATTCAGTTCTCTTACAGTTTAGACTAATAAAAGCTGTAACTTTGTTAATACTTTGTTCAGATAGGTAGGCCGAGCTAATTATGTCCCCCAAAGGAGAGTCTTGCCTCCCATTGTCACAGAAATGGCCTGTCCATACAACCCTTGAATGTATCTGGGGTGACTTGTGATGTCTCAGGTAGTATTCAGACTTGTTCTTGAATCCTAGAGCAGCAAAACAGGACAGGAAGAGAGAGTTCCATTTGACAGCTCTGTTGCACATTACACAAGGATTTACAGGGAAGAAATATGTAACAAAAGAGTAGCTTCTGAACTCAAAGCTATGAAGAAATGAATGTCAGAGCTTTTCTCATTTGCACCTTTGATGACAGACAAAGACTTGTGGCACAGTTTCAACAAAGCACTTTGGCACATGGTCAGCTAGAAGAGGGCAAGTCATCCTGTGCTCAGCCAAGCACTTGAGCATATGCTTAACTTCAACCATGGTAAATGGTTTCACTGAAGTCAAATGAAAGCAAAATGATTTAGAGTGAGACTTGAAGTCTATGTTTCATAGATTGATAGCATTTAAGGTCAGGAAGAATCCTAATAGTCATGTAGCCTGACCTCCTATGGAATACAGGACCAAAGAGTTTTGCCAAGTGTTCCCAATATGAAATCCATTGCTGCCGCCTAAAATGTAACTGTACTTTCAGAAAGACAGACAGCTTTGATTTAGAGACTTCACAGGAGAGAGAATACATTGTATTCCAAGATAAGAATTTTTTGTTTAGCCATTAAGATCCTATCACGGTTTGAAAGACAGGTGTCTGCCAAGGAAAGCAGGAGCCTCCCGTGGAATGGAAAATGTAAGCCCCTTCCCTCCGAATTATTATAATTTTGAAATTAAAGGGCTCTCAGGCAATTATATGAGAAATAGGAATAACGGCTCTTTACTAATATATNGGAAAGTCCAGTGGTGGTTGTGTAGCTCTTGTCCTCTGGGATCCCAGTAGGTAAGGCTGCCTGTGCTGTTCCAAACCCCAGATTTTATCCAGGTGGGAATGCTTGGCTCCTTCCCCCTGGGCAGAGCATCTCACAGTGGGCTGATGTAATTCTATGAGTCATGCGGTGGGTCCTTGATAGCCCATTAAACAGAGATAGCTCCCAGAGGGAGTTATCAAGGATGAGTCTTGGTAGGGGATAAGAGCACAGCCCCACCTGTTTTAACACCTTGTGGAGATGATAGAATACATACTTTTGGTTACATCTTATATTGTAACGTAGGACAGATCCTTCATTAAAAACTAGTTGTGTCCTTGAATGCTGATTGTTGAGATCCACCTTCCATCCATAATAACCTTTTCTGTTTAGTTAAAAAGATTCTCCTATTTTCCTTCTATAGAAGTACCATCAGACCATCATTATTCAAATCTTAACCTGCACTTTTCAGTGATAAAATTAAGATGCTTTTTTCTCTCGCTTCTGTGACTGAAGCTCTGTTTGTAGCTCTCTTCTGAACATTTTTCAAATAGCCAACATCCTACTTAAATGCCTCCACTCAAAAGTGGAGAGAGATATCCCAATAATAATCTTACTAGTTGTCAGTAATCCATAGTAGTAAAACTCCTGTGTTTCTATCTGATAGTGTCCTCCCATATATACATCCAGGACAGCATTTGCTGGCTCAGCCTCTCTGCTGCCCTGGGACCTTTTGTTTGTCTGTTTGTACAGCAAAACAACTAAATCCTTTTCTGAGTCACTTTGTGCCTAAGGACTCTCAACCATTCTGTAAAAATAATCTGTATTTTTCATTCTTAATGAGAGGTCTTTTAATGAAGGCCAGCATTTCATGTGGCATTTAACAGTGATACAGGTGAGGCCAACTTACAAACCAGCTCATACTTCTGTGCAGTACTGGTATGTCTTCATCATTGCACGTATTTTCCAGTTTTGGTGTCATTTGCAATGATTTTATATCTTCTTCTATATCTTTTTAAAGAACTCAATCCTATTGAGCAACAAATTTATGCTACAAATGTTCCAATTTAATCATTATTTATTAAGTATATTTGCTTTTTTGAGATGCATTGCCTACCAGAGGGGAGGAAGAGAGAATAACATTTGCTATGCCGTTTGCATAGGAATAAAATTGACTGGTCACCAGTCAATCGAAAGAATGAAAGAATGAACCAAAAAAATGTGCAATGAAAAGTAAAATAAACCATAAAAAATCTTTCTTATTAATTAATACTGTTGGTGGCAAACTTTTCATCCTGAAGTTAGTTATTCTGCTTTAACATATTCTGCTTTAACAGTAACTATTTACTTTGGCTTTCATCACATGGTTTTCCATGAGAAAGTGAATTGGGTGATGGTGGGTGAGTTTTCCAGATTTAGAGACTTTAGTTAATATCATGGAGAAGGACTCTTAGAAATATGTGGAGATTAGAGATTCAATTGATTGCACTGCGGATTGCTGATTGAAAAGAGACAACGTGACAACGTAGCACTGAGATATTAATTTTAGCTTAAGAAATAGCTATGTCCCAAGTGGTTAGTTTTTAATTGCGTTTCTTAAATGTGATTATTTCCCAGCTGGCTGCTTTCCCCTTTCATTTTCTTTCTAAATTAGAGCAATTGGCACAAGAAATGAAATGGACTTATACATCATATGTGAAAAACAGGCTCGAGCCTGACTGACTCAAGACTATTTATGCAATCCCTCTTTAACTGGTGAATCTCATCACCATCGATATATGAACAGTAAAAGCTCATTACTTGGCTGAGATATTAAATAGAGCACCTTCTAAATACAACCCTGACGCTTGAGAGCGAGTCCTTTAACTCACTTGCCTCCTTGCACAATTTGCTTTTCCTCCTTGTGACTGAGTTTTCAATTTAAAAAACCTAAGAATAATAATCTTACCCTGCTATATGAAGTGCTTTGAGCTCAGTCATGGAAAAGTGCTTTGTCAAGCAGAATTATTATGCAGACCCCCTGTAGCTTCATTCTTTTTAGAAGGTAATTTTAGTTTGGCTAAGGACACTTGTGTGACGACAGGTCACCCCATCCTCTGTTGGGCAACTTCTGGATGCTTCTGACCATGTACTTCAGCCACACAGAGGAAAACTGGCCTAGGGGACTGGCAGACAAGTTTGTAACTTAAAAGATTAATTAAAACAGAGAAACAGTCACTTATTTCCCTTTCCAGGAGGTCCAAAACTGAGTGCAAGGGATCGTGACACGCTTGGCTTAGTTTTTGTACAAAATCCGCTCTATCCCTGAGTAGCTGTGTTTTCAAAAAGCAATTATTATTCACTGTGGGGGAAGGAAGGGGTGTGAAGTAGATGAACACTGCAGTCTCACACAATGCCCAGAGAACTTTTATCACTGTAGGAGTGCAGGGTGGAAAGCAATAAATATTGAAATCCTCAACTTTTACCTGAACTGTAACTTACCAAGTAATACCTTTATCATAACCACATAACCCCAAACTCCCTCCCTGCTTCCTGCTGTTCCTACAGCCTCCAGGGCTTCAGTGGCCTTCGGGGTTTCTTTTTTTTTTCCCTTTCTTTTTCTTTTTTTTTTAGAAACATATATCTTAATGTGTTTTCTTTCTTTTTTAATAAAAATATCAAAGGCATACTTATCAATGAGTGAGGAGGGAGAGCTGTGGTGCAAGCTATTTTTTAACTGGAACACGCACCATGCTGTGACACACTCATCCAGGAGCAGAAGATTGATGGCTAGACATGTGGAGAGAACTGCCACTGATTGAAATCAGACAACTGCAAGCTGTGAGGGAGATCCAGGGGAAACCATTTTAACCACAGCAGTCCAGTCTTAGCACACTTGGACAGGGGCTTTCCTCTGTCTGAAGTCTGCACTGCAGGACACAAAGAAACTAGGCAGTGCACTGAGGCCAAAGGCAAAATATAAAACTGTGACAACGTGGAAGATATATGTGTACATCTCTATCTATCTCACCTCAGCAAATTATTTCCTTCACTAACAGATAATAGATCAGAAATTTCATTTCTCAAGTACCAGTCATCTTCTTACACCCTTCAGATTCTTTCCAAAGACCAGAAGAAAGGCAGGGGGGGGAAAGCAAGCTTTCAAATCAGAAAAAAAGAACAGGAATTGTACTAGAAACCTGCTTTTCAGAAGTACTGAGCACCTGGAGTGTCAATTACAGTTCCTGTGAGCTGAAACTGTTCACCATATCTAAAGACATCAGATTGCTGCCGCACAAAATCGTGATTTACTTAATTCCATTTTGGAAATATACCTCTTATTTGCTGCAAAACAGGCAAAAGTGAAAAGCATGATGTGGAAGGGCATGTTCCCCAGCACCCATCTCCAGAGCTGCCAGGGTGGGTGTTGGTAGCAATTGCACAGCCGTGCACTTGCACCGAGACATTTTTATTTCATTACGGGTGTCAGTTTACAGCCATTAGCTAAGCAGATTGGCCTGGACCAAAATGCCTCCTTTTTTGTGTGCATGCGTGTGTCTTATCACTAGATCTTACATCCATTATTCAAGTCTTTCAGAGAAAAAAAAAAAAAAAAGAAGGAAGGAAAGAAAAGACAAGAAAATAAAGGAAGAAAATAAAGGCTTTATGTGCATTATGTTTTGTGGCTTGTCCCTGTCCTCTAGCCAGAACAGTCTGAAATAGGCTTTATTGGAAATCACTACCTAAATTCCAGCACTGAGAAGAATATTGATCTCTCGTATGTAATGGTTACCAGACTGTGGAACGTAGCGGAGAGGGCTCCAAGCGGGACGACAGAACATCAGTGACAATTCATTTTTTTTACCAGTTAGGATGCTGGCTTAATATACTGTAAAAGGCACTTAATGCCAGCCTTTTCATAGCATCTGTCCGGCCCTGGCGGCGGCAGGGGGCTGCCCCGGGGGTGGTGGGCTGGCAGGCGCATTGGAGATCTGCTTGGCAGAGCCCCGACATTCCCCCAGCACCCTGCACGCGCTCACCAGCTGTCCCAACTTTCCAAGGCCCTTCTCAATTTTCTAAATATGTGTCACATAAAAATAAAATTTCGGACAGTGATGCACTGAGGAACCCTGTGCCTGCAGTGCATAATTCATTCACAGTGTCCATAGCCCATTATTCCCACATTCCTCCTGCAGAGCTATCAATTTCATCTCCGGCCAAACTGGAATCTGAATCTTGGGAGAGCAGTGAAGTGGCGGTGGTGCGGGTATGCCACTTTTCTTTTTTTTTACCCCACTCTTTTTTGACTGCCCTGGAAGAAAAGTTACGTTCATTTTGTGTTTGCAGACATGAGCTGCTTAGAAAGCGACACATAAGTAGCTCCAGATTCCCAGATTTGGTAGAGTTCATGGGAATAAAAATATGTGACTGCCCATTAGATGCTTGAACCACACTGAGAAAAATATGATCTTCTTCCCAAAATAAAACTACCAGTTGTTCAATACGTCTCTCACCCCCCAAATCTCAGGGGAAATCAGTGCTTTGCTAATGAGGTTCCTGCTCATCTCACAAAATGTGTGAGGATTCCTATAAGTTTCCCTGTGTTAATAATTTCAGTAACCAGAAACAAACAAGTTTCCAGAGATACCAGTGGCATTTAATTAACACAGTGCCTTGAACACCTGCCCCAGTGCTGCAATGACCTGTTGAGAACGGTTTGTACTGCATTTAACCAAGACAGCAACTAGTGTGCTGTGAGCACACTCAGAAGGGTACCAGCAAACTACAGGGTAAATTTGTCTCAAATCTCCTAGCTCTTTTATTCCCCCATCAGCCATCCTGAAAATAAATCATCAAAAAACTGTCAGAGAAAGGTTAATCCACTGCACTGCACAACAAAAAAAGCAAAAGGCTGCTCATATGAAAGAAACTATGACAGATGAAGAGATTGTAAGCACTAATGAAGGAGCTGGCAAAGCGATGCCATCATGGACTTCAAGTCTGTTATCTGTACCCAGACCAACCCTTTACTTGCTATGTTTAGCAAAAAAAAATCCTTTTCTCCCCCAAAATATGAACTTTCTTAGCTTAAGTTTTTCTACCCTTTTCTTTTTTTTAAATTGTGGTAACTTACAGAAGTTCAAATTTTTTTAATATTAAATTTATTTATATTTAATTTATATTAAATATAAATCACTGTGTTTAACCAGTAATAGAAAAATCGATAGCAGTGACGCTATTCAAAACCTATCTGGACACGGTGCTAGGCAGCCAGCTGCAGGTAGCCCTTCTTGAGCAGGGGTTGGACCAGGTCACCTTCAGAGGTGCCTTCCAAACTCAACCATTCTATGATTCTGTGATTCATATATGTAAATCAGTATTAATGTAAACTTAATTAATTATAAACCACACATTTCTAACACAGAAGCATTAAAAGGTCAGAGTCGAATGCTAATAATTTGAGACAGACAAAATGTTATTTTTATTCCTATTTGACGCGTGAGAAGCATGTAGAGATAGAGTGTTAAAATTCATCATGTGTAATATCAGCTATCTCAAAGTTAGGGATTTAGTCTAAGACAGGAGTCTAAGCTCTATTGTAATCATGTCCCTACAGAAATAGCAGAGGCTGCTGGTGTGCAACCAAATACCTATTTCATGGAGCAGACCCTGAGGTAAAACTCTCTCTTCATTCATACTCAGGGTTTGCCTTGGAAGGAGACTGGGAAAAAATTATTGCCTACACAGAATATCAAAGGCATACAGCTAGATGAGATACAGTCCATGCAGAATCTAGAAAGGGCAGTGAAATGTCTTCTAGCTGTAGTACGACAGACTGTATGAGTAAGTACAACAACTAACTTGGAGAAGAAATTCTCTTTTGTGCTGGTTTTGGCCAGAATAGAGTTAATTTTCTTAATAGTATGGGACTGTGTTTTGGATTTGTCCTGAACACAGGGTTGATAACATAGAAATGTTTTTGTTTTTGCTGAGTAGGGCTTACACAGAGCCAAGGCCTCTTCTGCTTTTTATACTAATGCATGGGAGAGGTTGGGAGGAGACACAGCCAGGACAGGTGACCCCAAGAGACCAAAGGGATATTCCACACCATAAGACATCATGCTCAGTATATAAAGTGGGGGGAAGAATGAGGAAGAAGGGACATTTGGAATGATGGTATTTGTCTTCCCAAGTCACTGTTACGTGTGATGCAGCCCTGCCCTCCTGGAGATGGCTGAACACCTGCCAGTCCATGGGAAGCAGGGAATTAATGCCTTGTTTTGCTTTGCTTGTTCGTCCAGCTTTTGCTTTCTCCATTAAACTGTCTTTATCTGAACCCACAGTTCTCCAGCTTTTACCCTTCTGATTCTCTCTCCAGTCCAGCTGGTGGAGGAGTGAGTGAGCGGCTGTGTGGGGCTTGGCTGCTGGCTGGGCTTAAACCACACCACCATTCTAGATGACAAAGTCAGGTGAGATGGATCTGGATCCTGATGTCTTGCTTAAGAAAGTCAATTGCATAGAAGCTCCAGGGCAGAAATAAAACCTGAACTATGTTTTCCAAATTCCAGTCTGGCAAGACAGACTTTGCTACCAATGGTCCTACACTATGAATATCTATAGGTTCTTATCATTTTCCAAAGCAGAAATTCAGCAATTTAATGCAGTCTTTTCTGGTTTCCTTGGATTTTCTTAATTGCCTTCCTGAAATTGAGAGGCATATAGAACATGTAAAGAAGAACTCATATGCAGTTTCCAGGAACAAACATATTACAGAATCGCACACTACTATTACTGTCTCGCGAGTAGTCCTCTAAAAATCATTACAGCTTTGAAAGAATTCTAATTAGGCATGTCTGAAGCACCAAATCCAGGTGGATTTTCACCCACTTCCAATAATATGGCCACTCTGAGCCCTCGCTGAAATAGATCATATCTCTGGAATCTAGCTGTAATGGAGATCAGGTTCTGACTTATCCCATAACCTCCCAAAATAAAGTTAAGTTGCTCTGATGCAGCGTTTTAAAGCTCTGTGGGGGTTACAGCTGCGTGCCTGTTAACATATCCTCCAGTTGCTTTCATTTAGTAGCTGTGAAACAAAGCAGAGAGGAGAATGGTGAGATGGGTCATTCTTCTCCTCTCTTTCCCCTGATTTTCTGAGTTTGCTTTGTACTAATATGGTGCTTTCCTGCACACATCTATGGAGTAACATTATATTATCAGCATCCGCTCCTCACCTGAAGCAGTATGGGACTGCAGCTGCAGCACTGAGGTGGAAGAAAAGTAATTTCTATCCATGGTTTTGTTTTTTCTTAACTGTTCCAAGATGAATATTTTAAGGTAAGAAAAGTGCCATTTCCGTAAAAAGGCCCTGATATCAATTGTTACAATGCCTAAATCTGTATTATATCAACAAATCTCTGTTACTACAAAACCTTTCTTATGAGCTAAACTGAAGAAGTCTATACATATGCCTTCAATGTGGCCAGGGTGAAAGGAATTCAACAAAACAATCTCAGTGGTTTTGTACTTCTCTGTACTTGATGTAAAGAGGAAAAGATCCATTTAAAAAATCAAAATCACTGCTTAAAGGTAGGCAAATTCTAAATACCCTGCTGGTCAGACACAGTCTGCAATATTAAGCAGGCCCTCCTTTAAAAAGATATGTCAGTACAAATGGAGTCAATCAAGACAAAATTTCAAATATTATTATTATCTATTATTGTTATGACAAAATAACAAAGTCTGTGAAGTTTGGGTTTCTGAAACCAAGTACATCTTCATATAGAAGTCATCTCAGGTATACAAGAAGACATAGGGGATTTTCTTTACAAGGTCATTGTCTGATCTAATTCTGCTGTTGCCTTGCTACAAGATGAGCTGGGTGTAGGCAGAAACAACTTGTTTCTGAGTTCACCAAGGATGTTGCAGTTTAGAAGAAGTTCTTCCTAGCCCTGTCCCAAATCCCCTTTCCTACATTTAGAGAACACACATTTTTAAAACTCATATGTATTAAATCTGACGATAAATCTGCAAAGTTGTTCTCAATGAGGCAACAAAAGTTCATAGTGTACTCATAGATATACTCTGAATGCACTCATCATTGTTTGCTTAATAAAAGCAATTCAAAACCTGAAAAAAAAGAATTACATTAGTTCCAAAGAGTTCTGGTCAGGCCATATAACCACAAATACGATCATGCCTCTTTTTATTTATAAACTATTCGCTATGTTGATTACACAACACACACAAAAGGTGAATTTTAAAAACGAAAGCGTCACTTACAAAATCATTCAAAGGAATGAGAGCTTCCTAACAAGTGGCAAAGGCTGCATGATTGTTCACACATGACATTCACAGTGCTTTAATGAGAAATTACAAGTGTTTGGAGGTTGTCAAAACACCTGTTTGTGGGTCAGGAATAGATCGGCCAGTCTGGAGACGTGAGCCTTTACCAAAAAATGCTTGCAGGACAAAGGACAGTATGGGGAAATATGTCTGTTCTAACACTTACTTAGATATTAAACTTTAGGGGGAAAAAAAATAAAGGATAGAAATTATACCCATCCAAATGCTCTTAAAATGGCCCTGTAATGCACACAGCTTAACCAGGAATGCATACTGAATTTTATCGGGTTTGGTTTTGGAAAAATTTAGTTAACATTAAAGGCAATAATAATGATGATGATCATCACCAGATCATCATATGCTCATGTTCTTGTTTTTATACAGTACAAGAGATGCATATTGAGCTAACCCCTAGTGCAGGGAGAATCAATGATCTAATTTAGATCTGTGTGGCCAGCAGGAAAACAAGCTGTTAAGATCCAATTATTATTAAGGTTCTTTTAGAAATTCCTCTGCCCGAATTAAGTTGCAAACGAGACCATATGCCAGTGACAATAATATGGATTTTATTGCATAGTAAATATGAGAGGAAAAGAAAGAAAAGGGAGAAAGAAAGAAAAGGAAATAAGCGGGAGGACAGGGAGTCTCCGAGACAGAATAAAAAGAATATCACTGCTCCGTGGGTCCCACTGGCGTCCTGATGATCCTCTTCAGCGGGTCTTACCAGTGGTGAAGGTGGTGAAGCATAGAATCCCATGAGTCAATATATCCTCAAACCAGGTGGCAATGTCCAGGCATGTCCCCCTGGGGAATGGGGGCAGTCTCTTGCAGCAGACTCTGGATCTGTTGCATCACATGCAGTCCTGTGGTGCAAAGCCTCTGGGGAGCACTCTGGGGAGTCTTTGATGGATTGTGACACTCCCTCAGCTGCATGAGGGAAGTCCCGTGGATGTGGCCTGTGGGGTTTGGGGTTCCACAGCTGGGCCAGTTTGTGTAGTCGGAGGATGGGTGTTCACTGCCTCTGACCAGAGGTTACACCATGCACCCAAAACCTCCTCCTCCAGCCTCGGTTGGGGGGAGTCTGTGTAAACCTGGGTTCTGTGAGCTGTGCTCTCCCCGCACCCCAAACTCAGAGCAGCTGGTGACTTTGGCCTATTGCGGATTCACATCTTTCCCTCAGCCTGAGATAACTGAACAATAGGTTTCCCTTTATCTAATTAGCAGTTTAATTTTCAGTCCAAAATCCTAGTTTTCAGGGAGGTTTCTTTGGTTGTAGCTTCTCTATAGTGAACAAAATTTTATATCAGTGTTTTGAGGCATGAACTGTTTTCAGTCTCTGACACAGGCGTGCACTGCTGGGTGTACAGCCTGTTTCACTGGAGGAGGCAAAATATATTTCATGCATCCCTGTACAAACTGAGACTGGGGATAATTTCAGAGTTACATATCAAGCCGATGTCCATGCTATAGTCATTCTATCAGGCTAAACTGCACAACCTGCAGGACTTCAAAGTATGGGGCCCATGGTTTTACTCTCAGCTCTGTGACCACGCTACTGAAACCTGAAAACCGGTAGGAATGACAGTAATTGCAACAGGACAAACAGTTCCCCAGTGATTTTACTGAAAGGAAAGTCTATGTTAATGCAAATGAATTAATGTTTCCGGAAGATAAGGCTCAAGGAGTGAGAAAAAGATACTCTTCTAAGGGTAAAGACTTGAATAGGTAGAAACAAGGCTGGTGACATATGACCTGGAGTTTTTTTCAATTGAAATCAATAATGATTTTTAGGGCTGTAATGTCGTCACTCTCTATTGCTCCAAATATTATTAACCATTTGATACAAAAAGGCCCAAACAACTAATAAAGCATGGTTTCTAGTGTATCTAGATATCCAGTTCTATTATTGCTTTTTTTTATTACCTTGTGAACAACATTAGCTGAAATGGCGTCATTGTTTGTAGGAACATTATGAGCAGAGCACCTCAGATTCCCTTTGCATATAAAAGTAGCTTAGCAATTTTTAGAAGATCTGTCAGACAAGATCAGATAGCTGGATTTTGCTAATGAAGGGTCTCTGGATGTATGTGGTGCTGTATCCCTACCCCTGCCTGCGCTCTCCACGTGGCTCCCCTCTTCCCCCGCCCCTAGTCCTAACCACTCCCTCAGGTTTCTCCCATTGGTCCTGTTACCCCAACTCCACCCATGTACTGCCCCTATGCTCTGAGACCATTCGTCCATGTGCTCACTCTCTCCGCTTTGGGCCAGCCGCTCTCTCTCTTTGGGGCTCCTGCTCCTCTCTGCTTCTGGGGAGCAGCTTGCCACCAGCTCCGCTCTCTCCGCCTTGGGGTCAGCATGGAATAAAGAACCTTTGCGGTCCTCATGCGGGGAGGCTTCTCACCTCCTTTATCATCATTGTGTTGTGGTGCCTGCAGTCTAACCGGGACCAAGCGGGCTGCCCAGGAAGGGCTACAAGAAGTTGCACAGCTGTTCTCCCTAAGACGCCCTGTAGTGCTCTCTGGGAATGGCTTGCCATGCCACTGCAGGAAACCCACAAACCGCAACAAATGTATACCTTCACAGTCCCAGGTCTGAACAAATAAAATAATTTTTTAAAAAGTGCCTATTTTTTTCCTAAACTTGAGGTAGGCTTTTGCATGTGTTGTACATGTCAATATGATGAAGTCCAAAGGATATCACACAAGTATTGGATACATTTCCAATATGCCTTTGTTCTGTCACACCGTGAGGAAAATTGTACCGTGGCCAGGTATCATTAGGCTGTTTTGTCCAAATGTTGCTCATACAACAGCTCTTGGGCCTCACTGACAAAGCTATACGGGCCGTGGAAATTGACTTCCCCGTTCTGTTAATGGCCCAGCAGCTCTGAACTCTTATCACTGAGCTCTAATGTTCAGGAGAAGGAAGAAGATCTCTCAAGAGAAAACATTCAGAAGGTGTTATACTACCGTTGGGGCTAATACCAAAATACACAGGCCACTAGCATGTTGCTGTAGCATTCTTCCCGTCACCCTTTAGACTACGCTTTTAATCTGTGATACTTTTACCCAGCTTGTGAGGTAACACGGAAGGAAACTGTTGCTCAGATTAGTCTTTTTGACCTTTGGCACAGTCAGTAAGTTTCTAAAATTGTTTTAAAAATCATAGTCAGTGCTGGGCATACCACTTCAAAAATGATCTAACAACAAGCAGACAATGGTTATAAATGGCAAGTAAAGGTAAGCACAGGTATGGAAACAGTTTTGCTTAACAAGAGACTAAAAGTATATGACTGCTTAATAGGAATCACACTAAAAATTTATGAGGTAATGAATACAGCGGAGAAGTAAACCAGAAATATACCTTTTCTCAAGATGGCACAACACAGGGAGACACAATGTGAAATTAAAAGGTGCCAGACAGGAAAAGAGATGATTCTTCCAGCACGAAAAAGAAAAGTTTTACTACTTTGTTCAGTGGAAGTAGAGCTGGTGCTCTATTACCCCATTGCTCTGAAAGATACCTTGTAAAATATTACTGTGCTTATGGAAAAAAACGTCCTGAAACACACTGCTGTTGTCCCTAAGACTTCCTTTGCTGAGAAGAGTCAAGCGAAGAAATGACAAAGCACCAACTTTTGTTTCTTAGAGAAAATTGTATTAATGCATTATAAAAGATTGGGTTTTCCACAATAAGATATATGAAACATTAAAATGAAACAGTGAAAATAGTGTTTTCTCCCCCAGAATTGTCACAAAAAGAGTTCTGTAGGAATAAAAGTGTTAAGTGAAAGTGTGTTATCTTTGAAATAAAGACTTGAATGAAACAAAAAGTTAATCAAAGTGGGTTTTAATAGAACAAGTAAAAATTGAAATAGGCTTCAAAAGGAAAATATACAATTGAGTGAGAAGATTATATGCAATTCACAAAGTTGCACTAGATGGGATAAAACTAAGCTATGTGTTCTGAAAACCTGCAAGTCATTGTAAATTCCTACCACAAACAGATAAAAGAAAATAAGTGAATTTCAAATGCTACATACACACTTAGAAGAGTGGGGTACACATCACCCTGCTTGTAAAACATCTATAGGTTTATGTAAATGTTAAGGTTAGTCTTTTTTCTTTCCCAGATTTTCGGCACCTTGAGCTACAGCCAACAAGCGGAGCTTCTGCTCACAGAGATGATGTTTTAATGATGCCCAGCTCTCACTACCGTCTTGCCACCTCTTACCACTCCAAGAGTCACGCAGCCACTTGACCACTCCTCCACCAGCTGGACTGGGGAGAGAATCAGAAGGGTAAAAGCTGGAGAACTGTGGGTTCAGATAAAGACAGTTTAATGGAGAAAGCAAAAGCCGGACGAACAAGCAAAGCAAAACAAGGCATTAATTCCCTGCTTCCCATGGACTGGCAGGTGTTCAGCCATCTCCAGGAGAGCAGGGCCCTGTAACAGTTACTTGGGAAGACAAACTCCATCACTCCAAATGTCCCCCTTTTCTTCTTCTTCCCCTCACTTTATATACTGAGCATTCCATATGGTGTGGAATATCCCTTTGGTCTCTTGGGATCACCTGTCCTGGCTGTGTCTCCTCCCAACCTCCCTTGCACCCCCAGCATCCTTGCCACATGGCAGTAGGAAAAGCAGAAAAGGCCTTGGCTCTGTGTGAGCCCTGCTCAGCAATAAAAAAAACATCTCTGTATTATCAACCCTGTGTTCAGCACAAATACGAAACACAGCCCCATACCAGCCACTGTGAGGAGAGTTAACTCTACCCCAGCCAAAACCAGCACAGTCCCATACTAACTTTTGATGCAAAGTTGCTTAAGGATTCGCATAAGTCACTGATTTTCTTCTCCCTATTTCTTCTCTCCAATTTGTCCCACCTATTTGGTGGACCACCTATGGCCACCTATTTGGTGGATCAAGTAGGAAAATGTGAGCTGTCACTAGAGCTGGAGGTGTCCAGAGGAACCGACACGGGCTTGTGATCTAGCACTATGAGGTTAAGTAGTCAGGTCAAGATCCTGACCAACCATAAAATCATCCATTAATGAAAAGACCCCTTCTACCCAGTGGACAGGCTGATCCAAAATCTGTGGAAACCCACCTGGCTTCAACAGGCTTGAGAGCAAGTTTTCATGAGGTTCCTAAAACCTTGCCTTATAAAGCCTTTCTTGCAGGTGAAATTCTGAAGGGAAAGATAGTGGGAGATTTGATCAACAAGAGCTTTATTCAGATTTCCTAGCTGCCAAAATGTAGTGAATTGGAATGTCAAGGGTTACAGGACTGAAGAGCTTCAACTGACATCCTTGTCTACTCCACTATACACTGTATATTTCCCATCATGTGAGCTCTTAGTGGAACAAATCACTGTTCTTGTCAACAACATCATACAAAGAGCCTCTTATAAAGTGTGAGTTGAACAAAACCAGTGGGTACTCTCAGAAGTAAGATGGCACATGGCAAATATTTCTCATTTCCTTGCTCTAAATGTAAGTCAAATTAATTTAGTCTGGTTTGCCTTTAAGATGTATTTTGTCTTCAAGTCAGAAAAAACCCATCTATTTCTAACACTGTCTTTCTAGTGTTTTTTAAGCATGTGAATTTAAAACTTTATTGTTGCTTTTAAATCAAATAGTTTATGTTTAAGAGCACTACATTTGAAAGAGGTATTTTTAGACATCTGAAGTGACATGCAAAGCAAAAAAATAGCTCTGTCTGTTTTCAAATGAGCTCCAACTTGGAGAAAATACTCCATTGCCTGCCTATGAATCCAGAAGTGAAAGAATAAAAATAAAGTATTTTCTGTCTCAGCTTTGTAAGCCAAATCTTGGATGTGTCTCTGTTGCACTCAGCACTGCAGCAGAAGAAGGAATAGAGTGTCTCTGTGTATTAGGGAGCATTTTTCATCTGACATATCACGGTCATTTTGGTGCTGTAATTCCAGAAAGTAATCTTCTTCTAGAAGCTAATCTTCTTCTTTCTTTAAATCAACACAAATAATTTAAAATAATAATTTGAGGTGTTGGGGTTTTTTTATAATTTGTCTTCCCCACAACTCCTTCTGCCTGTTCTTCCCTCCACAATAGATGGATAAAGCAGATGTGTCAGTAGTGAGCTTTTTTAGCCAAATGCCTTGTTGCATGCAACCCACGTGTCTGCCTAACAATGAGTAGAGTATTCTTTGCAGTGGGCTTGGTGCATTAGAAAAGGATTCAGTGTCACCACTGCAACCAAGCTGCATAACAAATCCTTATAAAATATTACAGCAAATAATAAAGAGACTCTCTTGTACACACCTCAGCTCAAAAGCAGCCATTCAGAAGTAAGCAGAATGACTGAAAAAGGAAGAGTTACTCAGTGAAGTATTTACTGAGATTTTTTTAAAACACCAACCAAGGTCCACTTGTCACTGGCCATGCACAAATTACTTCTTGTGAAGATTGCTGGAAGAGGAAAGTTGAAATGAGAGCTGCTGGTAAGAATAGTAGAGAAACAGCTGGTGGCTACAGAAATCTTCTTAGAACTCTGAAAACAAAAGGCTAGCAACTTTTAAACTCTTGTAGTCAAATAGAGAGCAAAGAGAAAAGGTCAGTTCTCTGTGGCTGGGGAAAACAGGATTGAAGAGCTGGCAAAAGGGAAGAGTATTCCTGAGTAGTTTAGATCTAAGAGGGAAGCTGTATTCTTAGAGCTGCGAGAAGCATCAGGTTTGTCAGGCAGACAAAGATGAACCTGGATACTTGTAAGCAAAAGGCATACAGCAGATTTTTTGTAGCTAGTGAATCAGTTATCTCAGCGGGGAAGATTTAGGCAGTGAAGAGCTGGAAGAGATGATAGGGGGATTCAGCAGTTTTGACACTGGCAAATTTTTAACTGCAAAGACTGGAAAGGTGAAACAAAGGAGTCTCAGATGAGGCGCTCAGTGGAATTGTAGCAAGATGGGAAAAATACACTGGTGTGCTCCACATAAGTAGAGGTCTGTGGGCTGTTTTATGCCTAAGCACATTGCATCTGATTTCCAGAACCCTGGCAAGTTTTGCTTTGAAAACTTAACACTTTTCTAAACAGCTCAAGATAAAAATGAAAGCAAAAACTTCTAAATGGAGCGGCTAATTTGAACCTTTCAGGTAAGGGGGACAAAATAAATAGGGATAAAGGGCCTCATCCTTGGAGATGTGTAGGTTCCATCACTGCTGCCCTAAAATGCACAGAGTCTTTCAGGGTTAGCTTTCTGCCTCCACTGTGCAGAGCAGCTGTGTTGTACTTGAGAGCGTGCCGGGACTCTACTGTGCACCTAACGCGGGGACGCCTTGCTCAGCCCTCACAGTGTGACCTGGAGTGACACCCTGATGATTAGTGAGGTTCATATTTTTGGACTCCTCAAGTGCATGCTGTGGACTGCAGGGGGTAGGCAGTGCTTGGACGGCACACATCTGTCTATGTGATCAGAATGACCGATCTACCTTTATGAGATTCTTTTAAAACAAAGAATGATCTTTGTTAGGCCCTGGGGGGCCCTTGCCACCAGCGTGAAGAGTACTTGTTAACCATAAAACCGTGTTTAAACTGATAATATTCAATATTCCTGCAGGGGAATGAAAATCCCCAGGCTTGCTTGGGCAAAGGTAACTCTGTGACACAGAACCGACAGACAGACCCACAGCCCAGCCTGTGGCCCCAGGCTCTCCAGACATGACTGCTCACTCCTAGCTTTGCTAGACTGGCTGCATCAGAAGTGGCCTCCCCATGCACTTTAGGTTAAACCTGGGTTCTGAATATTGTCAGTTAATTCTCTGACTTCATGCCTGCAAAACTTCGCTAGGGGTACACCTGATTTTTAAATCACTTCTGTGTTTCTATTTAGTCTCCACACAGATAATTACAGTGTTGTGGTATGTTATCACTACGGCTGGCCACTCATATTGGCTCGCCTGAGTTTAAAGGGAAGGAGGTTTTGTCCTCTTGGACTATTTATTTTTCCTTTTTTTTTTCTTTAATCCATAGCTTTCAGCAGCACTGAAACAAAGGACTGAGGTTTTTTTGAAAGTTACATGAAAAATTCAGGCCTTCCTTTACCAATTTCTCTTTGTGATCTCCCAGAGCAGGGTGGGACATTGTGAAAAACAAAGAGAAGAAGAAATAGGAGCAAAATGCAAATGTGATAAAATGCATCTATTCTATATCCTATATCTAAGGAAATAAGGAACAGAGAGTCAAAAGGAATGATTTCTAAAATGTTTTTAAATGTGTACGTCTTTATGCCATACCAGTGTCAATGTGTGTTGACACAGCCATCAGGGCTGTCTCTCTGGGACTCAACATTTCACAAGGTTAGAAATTATATAGAGAAGAGACTTGTGCCTGTCTCTTTGCATTTCCTTTGAAGAGCAATATGAACATGAAGGCATAGGCTTGGATTCTGTTTAGAGGGAAGGAAGGTGAAGCAAGATGCAAAAAATTATTTCACCTATCCCACTTAAATTTCTGATTATCAAACCTCCTAGATCTTAAGTTCTTGCACATTTAGTCCTACTCAGTACATGTAGTCTCTGGAAGGAATTAAGGATCAGAATCCCAGAAAAGCGCATGATTTATCTGTATAAACAGGAATTAGGGAGAAACCCCAATAGCCATCCTCCACAAATCTGTGTGTAAAATGGTAAAACTCTGCTTCTTCATGAGCTCAGAATCAGAAGCACTGTGACACCATTTTATGGCACCTGGGAATGTTTTGCAATAGATCTGTATAAAATGATTCCCTTTAATCTGAACCAAACTTCACTGGTGGGTTGGAAGTTCTGTTGTAGATTTCTTTATGAGTTTGTGTTGACTCTGACATTTTGAGTTTTCTTTCTTCACTGAGGTCATACAAAGGTAGATAGGAGACAACACCTATAAACTCCCAGCATGAGAAGGGAAATGATGGTAAAACTTCCCCTGTTGTGTAACACTAGCAGTGAAGAAGTATAAATGCACAGATATCTGTGAGTCCTTCTTGGAAAATAAAGAATGTAATCTGTAACTAGCAGTTTGCTTTTCTGTGAGACCACGGTACATGTCACAGTCAGAGCTGGAGGTGACATGTAGAGGTTTCACTCTTATCTGCATATTTTAAGAGGCTACTGAAAATACTTAACACCCTAGAGTACACTTTAAAATATTAAAGAAAGCTGAGCAGAGGTAGAAAATAAAATATAATTATTAACCATTTAAGCACATATTTGTATACGTGCAAGAATGTCTACACAGATATTAAAAGGAAATGCAGTAACTATCAAATATAAAAGCACCAATCATAATTAAATCTAAGGGAAGATACTGAAAGGAAACCACAACAAAGGTCAAGGTTGACTATCTGAATCCTAAACATAAGTCATTGACAGCTACAAAAACTTACTTAAATAACTCTAGGATAGCTCATTTAGTTGTCTTTGTGCATGTAGGAGATATCCATTTCAATATCTGAAATACTGGCTACTCTCAAAGCCAATTTTTGCATTAGACCTTCTTCAAAATCTGGACAGTGCCTGCTATTGTGCAGTGGTGACACAAAGCACACAGAAGGGTGAAGGTGCACTTTTTATTTGTGCAACTGCCAAACAAAGTCAATGGCAGTGAAGCAGCGTAAATTAAATACCAGGAGTGGTAAATAGAAGAACTGGGACTGCAAGTGAAATAACCTATTAGTAATTCAAAATTGATTGGAGACATAGATTCCTTGTGGTTAAAATAAAAGAAATCACTTCATGCCTAGCTGTGAATGGAGTTCAGTTTGGCAATGACTGAAGACTGTCATGTCATTAGCCCTTTAAAATCCTAACCACAGGCTTCCTCTCCTAGCTCCATCACAAAAATCCCAAGCAGGATAAGTATTAAATATGTCCTTCCTTCATTCACAGGCACTACAAAGAATTCGGTCTCAAAGTAGCATCCACATTGGATTTTCATTGAACTAATGGAGCTGAAAACTGAAATACATAAGTAAGAGATGCCATAATAGTGGCACTGCACTGTACTGCAGTGTTTCAGGAAAGACTAGAAGGTTCCCTAAAGATGTGTGGGATTTATGTGGGAGATTTTACGGCAACGCTGTATCTATCCCTCAGTACATGGTGCTGCTGGCAGAACCTCCTTCGCTCTCCAAGTGCTGGGCTGAGCTTCATTATGCTGGAGACCTGATTCTGGCTGGGATTACATGGCTGCAGGGCCCCCCATTAGGGCATGTGCAGCAGGATGGGACAGGGTGGCCCTGGAGGGGTGCTGGGCCAGTGCCTGGCACCACGGGGAGCTCCAGTTGCCACAGCATGACTGTGGGCCAGAGTGTGGGTCACCTGGACACACCACAACTCCTCATGGCTGCCATTTAGGAGACAGAAGGGGAACTGGGGAAACTTGCTCCTCAGAAATAATGGAGAAGACAAATGCACCTTCACTGCTGGGTTTCTGTTACATTTCTTTTCAATGAGGCAGAAATTGAATGAGTCCTCATGATCCCTGCATCCTCCCAAAATCCTTTCCACAAACCTCCCCTTTCCCTCCAGATTTAGTCCCACCACTGTGTCTACATGACATAAAATCCTACCTTCCCTAGGGCATCATTTTCAGATGCCCAAAGGGCTCTTTCTTTGCATAAATGCCTGGAATTTGGGTTAAAAACAGTGAGGATTAATAATTTTATTCCTAAAGCACTCCCCCTGCTGATGGACTCTGGGAGAACTGTACTATATATTTAAGAATATGATAAAATGTAGGAAAACATAAGAATGGTCACTGAACAAACCTTAATAACCTGTAAGAGGGATAAAATAACACAATGAAAAGGTAATGAATCCCAAGAAAAAAGAGCAAAGACTGTGGTAGGAAGACATGAATATGGAATAATCATATAAAGAATTTGCTAAGAGGTGAGAGAACTTTCTCACATTTCTCAGTTAGGAGAAACAGGGATCACTGAATTCAGTGTGGAGCAACTTCAGCAGCTTAGGACCACTCCAGCACACTCCTCGCCGCTGGAGTGTGGCATTCCCTGGGGTGGCAGTGCTTAGTGGAGGTTGCTGCACGTGAAGGGCTCGGTGTGTGCTGAGGGAATTTAATGGGTATGAGCCTCAGGGAGGATGTCATGAATGCTGCCAGGGCTCAGACTATTCCCAGCTCCTAAAAGCCCTTCCCTGCCTACTCAAATCAAACAGTTTCTTCTTAGGCAGGCCACGTAAAACAATCCTGTAACACACTAATGGCTAAAAATGGAGGCCTGAGCAAGCATGCATGTTGACAGCTCTGAAACACAGAGAAAGGAGTGGAGGGCATGGGAGAGGTGTGGAAGGGGCCCTTACTGACAATCATGATAAATGTTTGTGGCTTTTCTTTCACACTTGGAAGTCTAACAAACACCAGGCTAAGCATTTGCAGGTAGGAATTTGGGCAATCTTTATTTAATGTTAAACTCTATGTGTAATACTATTGTGTGGCTTTATTATTACAATCTGTTTCTACCTCTCCCTCTCCTTGCGCCTACTCCCCCCAGCTCCCAGTGCAGTCAGACATGGAAACTACGGATGACCTGTTTCTACTGACAATATTCTCTCACATCTTTAGAAACAATCATGCATTTTGAAAGGGCTGTAAATATAGTTCTCATAGTATTGCTTAAAAATCTATCCAGCTTTTATTTTCATAGGACCTTTTTTTCGCAGTATCCAACAGTCCTTCCTGTTGGTAGCCTTTTCAAACGATGGAAAAGTGTCACAATGGTAAGTCATCAGAAAGGGAAGAAAAACCTGAAAAGAATCAGAAAGCTTTTCCATGGCATCACCCAGATAATCCAGTCCACATGTAGTTCTGCACATGAGCAAGTGACCCCACGGACTGGAGCAGGTCTCCACACACGTGTGTAAATCAAGGCAGCATAGTTCTGTTTGCAGGATCTGAGTTCTGCTTCAATTCTGAAACAGAGTAAGATTCACATGGTTGTGATTCACATTGAATTTGAGCCTCAAATTTGAACATGCCAGCTTGTCATCAAGCTAGCTGCCTTTATTTTATTTTTGGCTTTTTCTTTGTCAGTGCAAGCTTCTTATATTTCAGACATATATATATTTTGCGAGGCAGCTCAGTCTGCTGAGCCAGGATCTTTCATCAAGGAAAGAAAAGTGCATTGCTTGATTCTTAGAGAAAGAAGAAAACATTGCTTGCCTTTTGGAATACATCCAAACTGTCTGTGACACCTTTAAATACCATACAAGTAGTGCAATTTGTCATAAATTAAACTATAAGTGGGTTTTAAAACACACATAGTCTGATTAGCATGTGTAGTCAATAGCAGTCAATAACATATTCTGATACAATTCTACAGTTCTAGTGGTCTCTAAGGATTTTCCTGAATCTTCTATGCTTAAAAAGAATAATGAATTCACTGTTTTGCAGCATAATTTTCATTTCTATTACAATATCCCTCCTAATTTTGTCCTCAAATCTTCTGGAAGCCATGGTTTGATGCTTTCTCGGCTTTGTTCCTCAGATCTTCAGGGGCAACAACCCCACCACCACAAAAAAATTTGCCAATCCCAAATTTTGACTCTGTCATTAAGATTTTAAACAAGCAAGCAATCAATTAATATTTTCTTGTAAGGAAGCCAAAATAGTTCGGATATTTCCATACTGATGGATGAGCAAAAAGAAAGATGGTTACCCTTTCCAGTTCTGCATTACTTCTACACTTTATCCTCTCATTACAGGCCAAAGGCTGTGGCAGAGATTCCCATTTCAGGCACCATGCATCACTGTCATGACTGTGTGTCTTGAGGACAAGAGTAAGATCATATTTGGACAATCAGATTAAGATTAGAAGCAGAGAAACTCTCTACCATATCCTGTGTGTGAAGACATGATCAGTAAAGGAAGCTGTATTTCTACTTTTCTTCTGTCTCACAGCCCTGTGGAATTAAGCTTCAATTAAGGGATGTGAACATAATGTGTGGCCTTGCTATATTCCAGAGTTCCAATCTGTGCTAGGAAAGCTTGCCCAGTTTCCTCCAGGTGGGGTTCCCTCCCCAAGATCCATATTCAACATCCAAGATTAGCCCTGGGGAAAACTTCATTGAATAGACATCATATTTTAGTATTAAACAGACATTTTTCTTTTTACAGTAACTTTAAACTAGAGTGAAGAAAACTGAAAATTTCATCATGAAGTTGCAAACTGCTTTTCTGCAGAACTGCTTTTATTTAAATTTGTCCACTTCTCACAATTACAGTAGAAATAAAGAAAAGACCATGACTGCTATTCTTTATTTTATTTTACTTGAAATTTCATGAGCAGTTTTCATTATCACTAGCACCCAGAGAACTAAGATCTTTTTCTTAAGTTACACTAATGTATTGGTGACCATGAAAAAACTGAAGAGTCAAAAGCAGAATCTGATCTCTGCGTCCTCTAGTCAACAAAAAGAATGCACTAGGTACACATTAAAAGAAGAGCACTTTGCTAATTTAATAGTATCTCTGTGAAACGTCATATGTGGTCAGCATGCTTTGAACTATAAAATATCTTTATGTGTTTAAAGGATAGAACCATACAAGGTATTTCATGTAACGTTTTATAGCATACCCATATATATTTTAATACATGTGCCAGAGAATCAAAGAGATCTTTTGACTTCATACTATGTGATATTTTCATTAGATACTTTTATAACGTGGTGGTGATTTTAGAATTTATCTCTCTATAGTATAGTCCATTGCCTGGATCTTTTTCTCAACAGCTTCCTTATGGCTAGGTGATGGTTTGAAAACTTGGGATTACTTCCAAAAAGCGTAAGCAGAAGAGAGTTGTTCTAACTGAAAACAATTTTGCTAGATAAAGATGAATGTTTCTATAAATATATATTAACTGTAAACTTCCTTAATTTATTTGTTTGATCAGTTCTGCTTATGTATACTGGATACTGTAGAATACTGTACAAAATTCAGCCCTTTCATGACTGTATTGAAATCAACACAATGGGATAATTGTGAAGAGTTTTCAGCAAATTATATGAGCTTAAATTAAATAAAAGTAACACTAGGATAAATCAAACCCTTAATTAGATAATCCAAACTGCCTTTTTCCCTTCCCTTCCCTTCCCTTCCCTTCCCTTCCCTTCCCTTCCCTTCCTGTGTAGAGGATGATGATGAAATCTAAACAGTACTTGAGCCCAAAACAGACAGAAGCCTGTAAGTTATGGCTGAGCTTTTCGACTACTTCCAATTTAGAAAAAAATAACGTGAACTAGAGCAGGATTTGAACAGAGGAAGAGTCAGCAAAATCAGAAACAACTCACAACTTCTAACCACAGACACCAGAGAATACAAACAGCAAGTTTTTATTCCTTGGTTTGCTTCGTGTTTTGCTTTGGGTGTCTTACAGACACCAGACTTTGATTTTTCCCAACCAGGAGTAGGTATACATTTGAGTTTTTTAAGCATATACTTAGGATATTTATGGATACCACTTCCATTTCAAGTCAAAACAACACAGATCCTTCTCTGGTATGAAATGCTTGTTTCAGAGAAGAAATGCCAAGTAACACTGGTGATTTTCAAGTCACATTTGGAATCTCTGCCACAGGTCAAACAGCTGTCAAATTTATTGGTACTCCAAATCAACAGACAAGGCACACATTTTCACATCTGTTCAAACCACCAAACCAAGTGTTTTGTCTTTTGTTTGCTTGCAGACTAAGGCTCAAAATGCAGTTAAGGCTCTGTGCCTGAACCACGTCAGAACTACAAGAGTTAAAAGCATATCTGATGGTAAACTGAGGACAGGCTTACAGAGATGAAAAAATGGGACACCATTTTGGTCAAGCTCTGCTTCAGAAAGAAGAAATCTATGATGTACAGCCTGGCATCTGGCCTAAATTATTTCATCTGTTACAAGGTTCACAGTTTTGGCATCTCTGTCTTTCATTGTTCCTTACAAGTTTATAATGCCTAGGTTACAGCCGTTCCTGGTAGGCTCTGGAAGCCCTTCCCTACAAGGAGGCCGTTCATCATTGTATCTCTAAGCAGTCTGGGGTCTCCAGCTTCAGTGCACAGAGCTACCCTTGGAGCAAAACAGAGAGTGTGCTGTTAACTATTTAACTGTTACCCAAATGAAACTCATATATTACAGTCTTAGAGTAAAAATAAAACAGAACAACACAGTTTTAATTGCTATTTCTACAATAAAATCGTGGCTTATTTATAAGTTGGGATTTTATTACCCACTGCAATTTATACCCACTTTATCTGGAAGTTCATGGTGGGCAACAAAGGACTGCTCACAATTTTTTTCGTGATTTTTCCATGAAAGCATAACTGCATCTTAAAATATGGTAAAGTAATTTATAAGTGAAATGAAAACAGCTTACATGGAAGATTACATAAAATACATCTGTCTTTTCAAACCATTAAGATATATAAACAACTCATTAAAAACTGAAAAAGCCAAAGAAAAGGACAAAAGACCTTTTAATGAGAAGCTGTTCTGAACAGATATTTTTCTGCTTTTCAAAAGACAGGATGTTACTTCGTTCCTAGGAAGATGATCTCAAATGAACAGGGAAAATACCAAAAATTTCAGTGAGCACTGTCCCTAAGAGGGCTTGTGCTAAAGCTCACAAAAAGAAAAAAAGGTTGCCAGTGGAGATGTCATTTTAAATAGAATCCAGGCTCTTATTTTTCCATTGCAAAGAGTTTTCTTTTATGTCAAATGAAATTTTAAGATCACCTATGAATTTGCAACTGAACCCTTTACTGCCAAATCTGATTCCAATCCCTAAAAAATCTGTTTCTGTAATATGGCCAGCAATGCAGTAACTTCTAAAAGGTAGCCAGACATATTGGCAAAAAATATATGTGGTTAATCAACTAAAACTATGTAGTAGTTTGGGAACAATCAATCAATTTCCAGAACCTTTAAGGCATGCAGTTGCTGTGAGGATATCCAAGAACAATAGTAATGCTAACGGCTAACGTACACAGATGTTTTTGAGATGGTCTTGTCTTTACTTCTTTATTTTCAAAATGCTTCTGCACAATTTTAGCCTCCACTGTTAGACAAAAATAAACCCACCACAAATAAATTCCAGATAATAATACAAATGTAGAGGGACAGTAGGTGTCACTTTGCACCAAGGTAAAACAAGCACTATCAAAAAGAGGTTTGTGTTCAACCAGTGGTGTTTTCTCAATCTGTGCTTATCCACATAAGGGCTTGGAGACTTAAACAGGGACTTGGGCAAAAATGCAGAGAACTGCATGCTACACTGGGATTCTGCAAACTCTCTGAGTTAGTCCTTGAGGCATCATAGCTGGTAACTTGAAAGATGCTTAAGCAACTTGAGAACATTTCTTCTGTGTATATGCAGAAAATGTCTCATTTTTAATAAACAAAGCTGAGCTGCTCACTTCCACCTTCACACTTCAGCCTGCCTGGCATCCAGGAACTCTCTCTGCTAAATTCCTTGAGGGGCTCATTAAAATACATTGCACAAAGTCACCCCTAAAACATGGCAGTAAGGAACAGTAACCCATAAAACATACTAGCACTTTCTGAAGTTCTTTAGAATAGCTGGAGGAGGATTCTAACCACTCTTATGTTCCCTTTATACTGTAATACTGTGGTCTGAGCTCTGACTAAAGAGATGTGTGACCAAGGTTCACTTCCTGGCTATATCTCAGAGGATTTTAACTCCCATTTCCCACTTCCTGACTCTTTATTCATCAGGTTGCTGGCTTCCATCCTGAGAGAGGTTTGTGTATGTATATTACATTAAACTCTTCTTGGATAAGTTAGCAGACTCAGCAGAGGAACCAAAAGATAGGCAACAGCAGCATCCATATGAGGACAGTACCTAATTCACCGTGTGTTCTACTGTAAATTATGGAATTGCCTTTAATCTCCTTAAAAACACTTTCAGAAATCTGTGATCAAAGTAGACATAATAGCCCTGCCACATGAAATGAAAGCCTATATTTTTGCACTTAAACTACCATAATCTTATTTAGGTTGTCTGAGAATGAAAAGAGTTTGGGTTCTACAGTTTTGCTTTCCCTGATGAAACCAGCTGCTTTCCAGCTCTAGAATCCTGATTCTGAAGGAGGCTACTCGCTCCATTGGCAACAAGAGCTGCAGAGATGGTCTTCTCTTGAACTGGCATCATCGAGTTGTTTTGAGGTTTTTATTTGGATCAGTGGCTGCTGGATTGTGCCTTGCAGGTAGATGAACTGAAAATGACTGAACTATTTTTGTAAAAAAATTTGTAAAATATTGTGCCAAACACATAGCTTTAATTTTCTGCATAAATTTGACAAGTTGCATCATTGTTAATATGATGATTTTTAAAATCAGTCTAGGATATTTCCAAAGCTACTATGGTCACCCAGATCAAGGTGGAAGATTGGGTTAAACTTTACATGAGTATTTTGGAAGAACCACTTTTACGACATAGAACCCAGTTGTTCTTTTTCATGCTTTTTGTCTTGCCATAGCTCCATTTGTTTCAGAGGTCACAGTTACAAATTTTAAAGATTTTCAGGTGATTTTGATTCATATTTCCTTGATAAACTTTAATAAAGCAGATCAGGTTACTCTGCCCTATGAGTCAGTTAACTATGATCCTATTTATTTGAGGAGCAGTTCTTGTTTTCAGGTATGTAAAAACATTTTATAACCTCAAATATTTTTTTCATTTCTCTTAAAGGTTAGCAGCAATTCCACTGTACACGGAACATTTGTGATCCCAAATTATTAACAGAATCTGTGTCTAGACTAAATACTACATTTTAAAGCAAAGTATTTCAAAAACCAGCTACTCCTCGATTTACATACCCAGGCTTAAATTTTAGGTGTTTGTTTCCACTGTAGCAGATGATGATGATGTCATTAACACCTAAATCAGGACAGAAAAATGCCTGGTTTTAGGTGTTAGTGACATCATAATTAATTCAGGGAGCACACTGCACCCAGAACTCCTAGGCCTGGCAAGAAAAAGAACTGATGTCAAAACACACTTACTTATATAAAAGATACTCAACTCTAAGACAAAAACTAACCAAGATCTCACTGTGGAGATCTTAAAAACTTAAACAAAATAAGTTTAAAAAAAAAATTTTGCTGTTCACACAGAATAGGGTTGAAAATATGTGTAAAACTTATGTTTTGGTGTTTTGAATTGGTTTGCTTCTAACAATAGAACTGCACACTCATCACTAGTCATGGGATAAATGTGTTTTGGGGGAACTGTGTTATGCCAAGACTCAAAGCATTTCATATGAGCTTTGTTTTGGAGCAATGGCAACAGCAAAAGTGAGCTGACATGCAGAGAGTGGTGACTTCAAGCTTCTGAAAGCTACATGATCACTTAAGATCCAGTGCTTAAAAAAGTCCCGTGTGACATGAAAACGTCTGACCCACTAACCAGCTGTGAGACTTTCCCAGACTCTCATCAGCAGATGCACCTTCACAAGCTCTGCTAGAGCCCAAAGGAGAGTAAACTCCCTTCCTGCACAAGTCTTTTGCAACTCTCAGTGGGCTGTGCTTCATCTCTTTGCACAAACTGACTGGTTTATGTCCGTTACTGGCTTTGTACCGCATCTCCTGGGAGGAAAAGCTCAAGGGCTGCTGGTGCCTACAATAGTTAGCTGGGATTGTGTGCCAAGAAGCACAAGTACGCGATTATTTTCCAAATGCAATGTACATTTTACACAGGCTTAAATATTGTGTGGCTATGGATATAAATCCAAACACTTAGGGATATATATTCTATCAAAATTATCATATATGTTTTCCATTTTGTGTGCCCATGCATACATTCACACACTTGCAGAACCACCCATATTATGTGCACATTTTTCCCAGTTTCAGTTTTGTTGGGCCCCAATTCCTATATGTAATATGAAATTATGTTCTACACAGACACAGAACCTTTAAGAGTGTTTGACACTTTTTAATTCAGCCCATCTTTTCCTCTCTAAGGCTCCCTGCCCCTCACCCATATGCCTTACAACACTGCAAAATATGGCCACAGCTACAAAGGCTGGAATAGACTAAGAGGAAATTTAGGGTCATCTGAGAAAATGAAACAAAGAGATCTAAGAGCCTTTGAGTGGTTCTGCTCCTGTCTCAAGTCACCCCTTGAATGTAATGAAAGGAGCCAATGTTATCTTGTTTTCCATGAGACTCATACTTTGCTTTACATTACATTCAGATGAAAATGGTAGGATTGACAAGACCAGCAAAATCAGGTCATCAGCACAGTCTGAACTTGCTTGCCTTACTCAGGCAAGTAGATATCATGATGTTAACACAAAGTAAAACCCCATTATTTCCCATACATGAAGTTCTTGCAGGATTGGGTCTCCCACTGGAGACTCAAGTGCTTCAAAACAAATAAATAGTGAGGAGAGAGGGAAGGAGAGAAAAAGTTCTGATGAAGCACGAATGGAAAAAAGAGTGGCAATAACATCAACTGTTGAAGAACCAGTTAATGTTCATGATATAAGGTCTCACCCATCTGTCATTTCATTTAACAGCAGAAGGTGGGGGCAGCCCCTACATGTCCAGTCCTGTAGTCTGCATATTTCTTTAACCTTTAAAATCACTTCCGCAATTTCTTTTAAACAGGGATTACCAAACTGGCAACAAACTATAAAAGTAAATGCGTTTACAATATGCCCTCTAGATAGCTTTACTGTCACGGAAATAGTTTTGCTGTGACCATGGGCCGTGGGAGCAAAAGGCTGGTGAAATTACATGGTTTGCAATGATAAAATTCAGGTTTCTGCCAAACATTTTGCTTCTAATCTACAGCCATCTCAGCTGTGAAGTGCTTATTAAGTTCCTTCTGTGACCACAGGACCTGCAATTTGTAAATGCTGCAGGTGTGAAGGCATTGTGTGGCACTTTTAGGTTAGTGAAAGAAGATTGTTATTCATGGGTGAAATATTCCATTTATTCAGTGGAAGAGGAGTAATGTGTGTGGGGGTGGAGAGCACAAAGCTGATGATAGAAAGACATAAATAGAAACAGACTTCTACAGAGCACCTCAGCCATTCCATTGTATTCCACTGCTCCAAGCATTTAAGTCTCCCCACAGCGGCCAAGTACTGGGATTTTTCTTCTAATGACACAAGCTTGCTGTGTCTCGTGCCACTAAACTGTTTTTAAAAGTTTACCTAATCTTACTTAATTTTTATAGAGTAATAATGATGGTGCCAGACCGTACTAAGTCAGTGGCTTTTCTATCTTCTTCTGTATCTTCTGTAGAGTTGAGTGTGATTAGACTGTCAATGGCTCTCATTCACGTAAGACTACATCCCCATAAAGTTGTGACTGAGAGTAGGCTTCATAAATATAGTATTATTTTAGAGTTATATACTCGGAGGTTGGTGGAGGACTTCCGATGGACAACTGTATTTTTCTGCTATCAGTGAGATCCTGACAGTGTCTCTGATGTATCACTATCAAGTTGTTAAGACAGAATATATGAATGTTTACTGAACTTTTTGTTGGGGCAGCAATGTAAAAAATACATTACATGTAGATATATTACATGTAGCAAAGGGCATAGGCTCAGTACTGTGAAGAACACTGAAAAGTGATTTTTAAGAACTACACTTAATCCCTCATTTTTCTATATTCTTTTTTAATTTGGCAACAGGCATGTGGGAGTCTGAATTTTTCAGCTCCAAGTGAGATGCATTTTTAAGTCAGCTGGGGAGGGGGGAAGCAAATACACATGGGTTGTTATGCTGGCTGACATACTGAAGTGCTGACAAACCCCACTCCAAAAAAACCCAAAACCAGAAGCAAGCATATCAAAGTAGATGCTGACAAACATCTAACACGATTTAAGTTCTAAGACAATTTTTTCTTTAAAGAGAAGTTCAGAAAAGTTATGGGTTAACACTGAAACCTCTTCAGACTGAGTAACACAGCAGATTCCCTTGCTTACACCTCTTCTGTGTTACTGGCAGCTGCTGAGCAGACAGTAATATTTCTCATTACTAACATTAAATGGAGAATATTCTATCCCTGTGAAGCTAGGAGAAACTTAAGCAACATCTGAATTCACCTAGCACTCAAATTAAAGGGGGGGTTGTCTTGGCCAGGGCACCAGCTTGTTTTCTGCTAGATCATGAAATCTTTACAATTGTCAGAGCCTCAACACCTCATTCACAAGACAAGGACATGATTAAGTACCGACTCAAGGAGACTAATACCTCCCCTCCAGTTACCAGCACACATTCCCCTGCAGCATTTGCAAGACCCTAAGCACTCCCTAAGTGGGAGCAAATACTGATCAGCTCGCAAGATTCCAGCAAATCACCCGCAATAGCGCTAAAGTTGGAAGCTAATAGAGCAACAGGAACAACGACGGCACTTTCATCTGTTTTTTAGCAAAGGGGTTTTTTTAGCATTTAAATATATAACAGTACATTGCAAGCCTGAATCAAAAGACAAGTGGAAGAGAATTTTGAACCGGCATTTCTTTCAGACACACATTACTTCAGGCATTTGAAGAAAGTGTCGAACAGCTTCCCCACCCACTTTCTCAAAGTGGAGGAGAAATTGCTCTCAAATGTTGGTTATAAACTTGTAATCTGAACTCCAGCCACTCGGCAGGGCTGCAGAAGAATTTACGATGTGCTAAATATTTCCTTTGTTCTTCCCAGTGGTAGCCTGCTGTAGCAATTAGAAAGCAACTGACTGCACATGTAAACTGTGGCTCTTTTCTAAAGAATTGTTGATAATTGTTAAAAGCCTTCCTAAGCAGGGCTTGCTCTGCTCATACTGCAATACTTTAAGTGTGTCTGTATTAATTGTCTGTATGATTTTATTCTCATCTTCTAATCTTAATCCTACATCCTCTAGGTACCTTACTACTGGGACAGAAAGCAGACACAACTGTAGACCATTGCTATAATTTAGCCATTATTAACTAGGTTTCTGAATCTCTCTGTCTTTATTGGGCACCTACGTAGCTTCCACAGGAATGATGTGTTCACGTAAATTATCCAAACCACTACAACAACATTTTCCATTGCTGCATGAATATAATACAAAATAAAATGCAGTTCTTGATTCCGACAAAGAAAGCAGTGACCTGAGCCATTCTGTTGCACACTCAGAGCACAGGATATCAAACCCCACGGTGGCGAATTTGATGTAAGCTTGCTATGAAGGAAATTGCAAAGAAATGTGCCTTGGAAAGACTGCAGGTTTTGCAAATAGGAAAGATGGCTTTAGGAGATATGTCCCTACCAACATCCATTTCCTGAGCCATAACTACAGAGAAGGTAATAAGCAGGGCAAAGTAGACAAACTGGTACAGCTGCCATAGCAGGACCACAGGACACGCTGAAGGTGGAGCCCGCTAGCGAGAAGATAATTAACAAATGCACTATGCAGTGAGACCACTGCTCTCCCAGGAGTGAAAGCTCAGGGTGAAGAATATGTTAGTTCTGCTGGGAGCAGCTTTAGCAAGCCTTGTGGTCGGTCACCTCCTGCCCAGAGCTCAGTATGCAGGTGCTGGCCAGGAGCCAAGGGCAGCCCCACAACCTTGCTGCCTGTGTTCCCTCTGCAAAAGAGGTTGAGAGCAGAGAGGAAGCCGGAGGGAAAGCTTCCTCTGTGTGCCAGCAGCAGAATCCACGGGATTTGGCCTTGGAATTCCTGTGGAGTCTTAACCACTACATCAAAGTCAGCTCCTTGGCACTGGTGAGCTATTGCTTAGCCCCCTGGCTTTCCTAGTCCTGGGGATGGTATACCATATTTTCCCTCTGAAGCCTGAGGAAAACACAGTTCCCTAGTCAAAAAGCAGCCAACATCCATCAAAAATACAGCAAAATACCACCTCTGGCAGGTGACCTTCAATGTAAACCACTGGACATGCAAGTTGAAAGCAAGCTTCCACATACAGGCTGTGATTAGAGCACATGCTCCTCTGTGGTGGCCTTCGCCCTGTTGCACCACCTGGCAATGTCTAGAATCAAGTTATTTATAGTCTATACAATGAGAAGTCAAATGAGTTGGATGGTTCAGAGTTTTGGTAATGAGATACAGTGATTTCTGTTTTGGGCTTGTCGGGTCAGACAGGCCGGACTGGTGTTAGGGAGTGGAAGTCATCGCCATCTAGTTGCTTCTCAGCAATACATGTGAAATGGACTTTTTTTGGGCACCCTTCCTTTGAAGGCTTCGCGGACAAACCAAGGAGGAAAGCAGACTGAATACTTTCTTCTCTAGATTTGACCCTTACCAGGCAGAGCAAAGATGCTCCACAGCTAGTTGCTTTAACACCTTCTTAAGAATTTGGTGAGATGTTTTCCAGAGCAGATCCAAACTCCTTGTGCTGAAGTTGGCGGAATGAATCCCAAGTTGTGCTACTGCCTCCTATACTAGTACATTTTAAATGTAAGCATGAATGAAAAGACTCTCCAGACAGCACTCACAGCTATACCCGTCTGCCACAAGATCAAGTCATGCTTTTACTCTGTGCTATTGCACTGGCTGTGGTATTTCAAACACAGCCCTGCCATCAATTCTTTCATTCAAGACAACAACCAGATTGCTTCTTCAACTGGCCAGCTTCTCATCGCTGTTATGAACTTGTATTTCTTTGGATTTTTAGGGCAAATCAATAACCTCTGAGATCAAATCATCCTCTGTGCCCATGTGAGTGCTGAATACTGTTGCAGTTAGTTCTCACAGGACTAAAAGGTTCATCATCCTGACACTCCAGTCTCATGAGGTGCCTTGAAGCATAACCTTCCCCAGCTGCTATGTTACAGGGAGAATCCTGATGATCCCATCTTTTTGCAATTTTAGTAGTGATATGAACAGTAACTCAGTATTGCCCTCCTTTTGTGTCATCAGCCAAATAGTGGTGTATGTGTCCTGGATTGCTTTTAATATTCAGCTTTCTTATATGTAAAAATAAAGATACACCAGGTGATAGGAAAAAATGGGAACAAGGAACAAAATTCAATGGGAGTTGAAGAGAAAGTTAACACTTAGAGGCTATGTTCACAAAGACTGCAATCAACACATGGAACCAACGGGATCTATTTGATATTCTTAGTGCTCATTTATTACTTGTTTTTTGGAGATGTATGCTTCTGTCTCAGCTTTATATTGCTGGAGCACTGACATCACATGCGCTCCCTCACTCTTTTTTTTTTTTCTTGCTTTGACCTACTGAGAGGAACACTTTTCTGCAGGCTCTGCCAGTGTAAGAGGATATCACTTGTCTCCTGGACTCTAACTTTCCATCAAACTGCAGTTGTAAATCTAAGCACTAAATTGATTAATTTTTAGCACTATGTGTTAAGGCAGAGCCAACAAGGCCAAAATATGATTAACTCGTTAGGTACCACAGACACATTGCAGTAGTCCTTGCTGCAAAGGGCTTCTAATTCAAATAGATAAGACAAACCACAGATGTAAGGGAAAACAGAGGTAAAGTGAACGAGATAACTCACCTAAATTCTAGAAAGAGCTCTGAATAACACAATAACGTTTGACGATACATCACCAAAAGCCTAAATAAGATCCTGCATTTTGGCTCTTTTTTAGCAGAATTGCTTGAAGATGTTTGAAAGACACTGTGTTATGTATTTCCTCTTATAAATGGATTGTCGATGTCATAGCATTTATATAAGTAGTCTCTTACCCAAGGATTTTAAATAACTACCGTTTAGTGCAACCTCCTCATTCCCCAATGCTTGGATAAATATTGATCTCAATTTACATACTAAAGCCTAGAAAGTCAGGAGATTGACTTAGCATTCTTCTAGAGAATTCAAGCCAAGGCAAGACTCCAGGAGCAACATGTGTGGTTTTGCCTACTCAGTAGGTGACATTTGCTTTGCATTCTACTGACCTATTTTGTAGTTATTCAGTGTTGGGGTCATCACACTCAAGACTTAAAGCATGTTGTTTTAGGCTCAGAGGTCTAGGAAAACTGGATGGAGACAGAGGAGGAATAAGTCACTGTCTTTCAAATGAAAGACAGGGCTATGGAGAGTGGCAGAGAAAGCACAGGTTAATATGACAGCAGTGATTTAACAGCTTGTGTGATGAAAGAAAAATCCTCCCCTTTAGTTTTTTGAGGTAGCTCTGATAAAACATGGTCATATCGTTTATTTTTACTTTGCTGATCACTGCATTTAGAACATTAGCAAGAAGCACTGCAACAATGAAATTAAAGTTATCAAAGTGCTGTTAAATTTCATCCACTTGAACATCGACTAGAGTCACGGTAACTTGTGCCAACAGCCTCTGATTATTTTTATACTTTGTTTGACAGACACTTCTGGAAATGTCTTCTTGTTTTACGTCGTCAGCAGAGCTCTCAGGCTAAGTTCCTTACGTATCTCTCAATGCTGCTAAGCTGATTGGCATTTACTTGTACCCCCTCACTGTAAGAATCATGGAGTCTGACTTGGCAAGAATCATCCCCTTTTTTTTCTTTATTTTGTTTTGAACAGAACAGCTGCCCTCCAAACTTATGTCCATCTGATCTTATTTGAAAAATGAAGGGGCAAAAATTAAAATCAGTTCTCACTAATAAGAGGAAAGTTGTGCAAAAACAATTGAAAGGTCTTTTCATACTTATGGCCTGACATTTCCACAAAAAGCTTAATTGCTTGCATGGGCCTAAAGGGTTATGTTCTTTTTTTAAGTTGCATATGCTCTCTGCCAAATACTAGCTTGGACATGCTGTGAGTGATTTTTGGATCACTAGCAGCTCTTGCTATTTTAGGCTCTGTCACAGCTTGAAATTGTAATTAATTTTGAGGATCCTGACAATCATAATTATGACCGTCCTGCTTTCTGATAAGGCTCACTTTGCCCATTTTTTTTTTTTTTTNTCTTTGGGTTTCATATTGGGAAAAAATGCCATACTGCAGACTTGCACGCTGCAATAAATTTTCAATTTAAAAATTAAGCACCTGCCACAGGGTTGGGCAGGAAACATGGTTCTTATACCAAGAAACTTGTAAAGTTGTCATCAGTGTTCCTGTCATGAATTCAAGATTCTCTGAAGCTCTATTCATAACATCAAGTAAAGGAAAAGCCAATCAAAAGTGACTTGTCATTGCAGTTTTTGATGCTTCAGATGCATAAAAGACACAATTACAGGTTTACCCAGCTGGAACCATCCATGTTTTTGTAAAAAGTAAACACTAAGTTGAGCAGAGTCTTTAGTCAACAACTTTCTCTGTCCCTGATTAAGTTGCTTTTTGCTATTCTGGGGTTTCTATCACTCTCTTTTCATCATATCATTCAGTTTCTCTCTAGTTTTGATTAGGAAATCAAGTTTTGGACCGGAGATATCCCCAACATATTGCACTGAACTGGTGTTCCAACTGAGAATTTCAGTTCCCTTGACTATTTTCCTGTGGGATAAAAAAATACAAAGTTTCGAAAGTTTCTCATTTGCTCTCTGAAACTTAAAAACCATTGTATTCTTTTATGACAGGTGAAAATCCATGATGCTTACAACTTCCAGTATGGCTTACGTTTTGACTTCACATCATTGGCAATATGTAATAGCAGTAATGGCAGGAGATTTTTAGAGACATTGAACTAAAAATTCACCAGAGTTGGGTGGTGAAACAAGTATAGAGTGAAAAAAAAATATTTTCTGGACCTTTGAATTGACTTCTGATGGCCCTGGGAAATAACAATGTCCCTCAGCTGTTCTGTGGCCCTTGAAGAGAGAAAAAGCAGACTGCATTTGCCTAACTGCTTAAGTAAGGACATGCGTCACACTGTAGTCACTGTTTTCGGAGATTTATCCTCCCTCTTTAGCAGCTCCCATTAATAGCAGAAGGAATGACACAGTTACGGAAGGGAGGATGTCCCTTCCGACAGAATACTGTTGTGCGTTATTTGAAATACAACACTCAAGGCCAGCTTGTACCCTGCAGGTTTTGGCTGATTTAGGATACTGCAGAGCCTCGATGTAAGTAAGGAAGCAGCTCAAGGAGCTTCCTAGGGTATGTATTCCCAGCTTGAGATGAGACATGGTTAAAGAAGTGAAGACCTGCAGTTCTGTGCAATCCCCTGCCTGTGTAAGCAGACAGTTTGGCTGCCCCACAATTCAAGAAAGAGAGAAAAGCAGTGCCTACCTTCTTGTCTGATCCAGGGGCATTTCTTCCATCGCTGGGATCAAGAGAAGCCTTTTCTATGTTTCCCTAGCACAGCAATAGCAATTCTACCTGCTTTCATAGCATCCTTTTGTTTTCCCTTGAGAAGAATTAACCCTTAGGACACAAAACATAGGTCTGCTTTCCTGTTTGCACTATATTCAAACAGTTCTTCCAGGAACCCTATGCCCTAAAATCATGCACATTTGAAAGGATTATTTCAATTTTTTTAAAATAAATAATGTGAATTTCCAGCTCCTCTTTCTTCACCAAGTGTCTTCTGGTGTAAACTAACTAGATACTAAAAGCTGGAGGAAAAACACCCTTAGAAACAAATGGGCAATGAAAATATTCCATCACTTGTTAGGGTTTCTAAAGAAACTTTGTGATTGTGTTTGAATCCAGATTTTTCAAGGCCCAGCACTAGTAAGCCTGGTTAAATATTTACTAAGCAGAGTTAACGCATTCAAGACTCTCCTCATTTTATGTGGAATGGTTAAGGGAGCTTGGAACATAACATTTTCATTCAGTTAAAAAACTCAGATATAAACACACCCAGCTTTCAGGTGTAAGCATGGATGTGAGAAATTCATAGGTGATGTCATAGATCCATTTCAGAGCTACAGCCATGAAGAACCTGTCTGTCAGAGACATCTTTAACCTCCTTCTCAGTTTTTTGCCTAATCCTATTTAAATACTTTATTTTAAAACTTCTAAACAGCCAAAAATCTGCTGTTAGATATGCCCAGAAACTTATTTTTACAGGACTAAGCAAGTTGCTAATTTTCTCATTCTTGAAGCTCAGTGGGATTTGCAAATTAGTCGTAGCCTCACTGGGTTCTCAAATGAAATTTGGTCTGGTAGCCAGTTCTTTAATACCCTTAAATATTCAAGCCCAGCAAAACTGTGATCACCAAAGACATTAGTAGTGGTTACAATAGTTATGCAACTTTGGTCCTATCCTTTATATGCCTTTTTCATATACAAGGCTACTGGCTGTCCTGGAATATGAATTCCCTCCTCTTAAAACACCTCCAGGCTTTCAAATGAAGCCATCACTAGTAGTAATACTGGAAACCAGGATTTCCTTTTTTATCTTGGATGGCCTTCCAACACATCTGATTGTACTCAAACTTCTCTGTTACTCAGGCCAGTAAATTAAAATATATATTTTTCTCTCCCAGCGTAGCCTCTAAACTGGCTGTTGTTAGATTTTCTTGAGGATGAAAAAGAAAATACTGAAGCCAGAGTGGGAGGTGCTGAAGCCACTGGGTGACTAATGATAAAGAAGGAATGAGATGCATGATAGTCATCATCTCTAAGACTGTACCTAGGGAAAAGCCTCTTTAGATATTCCACTTTATTTCACCTGTAATTTTTACGATGTGTACTTGATTAAGGAGCAAGATAGTGAAGTTTCACAGAGGTGCTTCAGCATCAAGTTCTGGGTACTCGTCCTCTTCTCCTCTGCCTCTTCACAGCCATCCACTCAGTGTAAATGTTCCATCAGGACTGTCACTTCACTCTGTTATATTTTGATTTCAACCTCAAATTATTGTACTGCAGAAAGATTAATGCACACTCTGAAATATCAGAGAAGCTTCTGGTGTGCTAAACGTCACACGTTGCAGACCTTCTTTGCATACGTGTTTTGTCAAGTTTGCAGATTCTGCTGTGCGCAGCCTCTGAACGTGGCTGTGCAAAGCCTTTGGGGGCACCTCACCAGTAACAGCAATAGATGTAAAAAAGAATCTCCTACACAAGCACAGCTCTAAGGGCAAACATCCCATTTCTTGCTCTTTCCAGTATATTTCCGGATTGGGGGATTCCTGAAACATAGGGAGTACCATCAGCTCCTCCTGTGAAGTCTTCAGGAATGATTAAACAAGGAATCCTTGGTTGCTGAACAAAGAAAGAGGAGACACCTTTTCCAGGTACCTCACTCCAGGAGGGGAGACCACCAATCCTGCTGCCTGCAGCCAGGGTAAACCATCTGTGCCCTAGAAAATACTGACACCTACGACACACCATGGTCCCTGTTCATTGTGCCACCTGCTGTGAATTCCTCCAGGCACTGAGGCAAGTGGGCACTGCCGTGGAAAGAATTACAAGGCCAAAGTTTTTTTTTATTCTTTGGCCCTAGGATGCTTGAGATTAGGCAGAGCACTGCCCTGTGTTGCCAAGGAGCCCTTTGCAGGCTTAGCCTTTAGAGTACAATTTCCCTCCAGATGTAAATGTGCAACAGGCGACTTAGGAGGTAACCACTTAATTCTCTTTCAGCTAGTAACCCTCTGTCCTGGTAATTAAAACATTTTATATACTGCTCAGAGTATGTATGTTGTAGTAGCAATTATACGGCAATAGATAAAATAAAACAGACTGATAAACTTGATTGTTTGTTTTCCCTTACTTTTCTTTCCAGACCTGCTATAATTGTTTGCAATAACAGAAAGAGTAGCAATAATGCTGGTTAACAGGGTTGTTGTTAAGGCATGGAGTGGATTCTGCTCAAAGCTCACCACTGAATTCCCATATATCCTGAGACAAGGCTCTCAGTGTTTCTGCTCCCTTTTTGCAAAAGGAGAAGAACACTCCATTTTCTTCCTATTTTATGAGTGCCTTGTCCCCTGAGAGGGATTGTGTTGGGGATTAATCTTCAGATCTGCCATAAAAATCTTCTTTAGAATATTCTCTGATTGTTGAGAGTTCCGTTTGGGCTCAGAACTTCACTTTACATTGCAAATCCCACCAATACTTCACTGTGGTTGCACTGCATGTCCAAAATGTACGTGGTACAAACCCAGATGCAAAGTCTTCCCTCCTCTATAGAAAGAGTCTGTTTGGTATATCCTATACCCAGTGATTGGCTATCATTTCAATCTAAATTATGCTCTGCCTACTTGGAAAGTTGTGGAGAAATGCTAGCTGAGCAACTAACGTAAAAGCATTAAAAAAGGCGCCCTATTTATTTTACTTAAACAAGTTTAATAAGATAAAGCGGTGCCTCAAATGAAAAAAACCAAAACAAAGCATAACAAAACCCCTCAGTAATATTAAATTTTTAATTCTCACAGGAATCTAACCATTCACTAAAACATCAGATTATTATTATCATCCATATTATCACAAATGTGTAAGATTTATAGACTTTAAATCTAAAAGGGAAAGTGATGGTTGATAACCCCAAAAGGACATAAATTATATAATTACATGTAGCTGTAGTTCATGAGCAAAACAATGCTTTTCACTATAGCATTGAGACTTGTTTGGAAAGATACAAAGAGATGGTGCAGGTTTTATTTCCTCAGGGAGTTTGTTCCAGGGACAAACATGCCTTACATATAAAAATATGTGGGTTTCAACTTGGATGTGTTTAAATTTTACCCATTTGTTCTTCCTAATTCTTTTTCCTACCACATGCAGTAGGTATCTAGTACTTCTCTTTGCTCTGAACATCACCAAACATCACTGAACATCAACAACATGAAGCACACCACCAGTGGTCTCCACAAATGCTTAAAACCAATTGGATTTTCTGATGTGCACCTGCAAGGAGATCTGTTTCCAACTAGTTCAGGCTGTGCCGAAGTCCAAGGCTCTTGCAGAAGATGTCTTGCATAAAGTCAAGGACAACAAAAAAGTTCTAAGATTGGAAAAGCAAGTAATCAGGAGGGTCAAAAAACCACAACTAAATACCAATTAATATCTTGAATTTATGAATAAGAAAAGATAAAGATTAGAAAAGCACTGCAAAAGAGCCTGTGAAATCATTACTTAACTCCATTATCCATTTATTAGTAAAGAAATAAATGGCATTGCCCTTACTAATTAAAATTGGTCAAGTACCCTTGAATATTTGAGAAGAAAATGAGAGACTTATTCCTAACTTCAAGCTGACACCAGAAGGCATCTAGTTTGTTGTGTGAAGAGGGATCAATTACATGTTTATTTATAGCCTGTGAACCAGGATTACAAAATGTGGGCCCATAACTCAGATGGGGTCCCAACGCTTGCTGTTGGAGTATTGCGCAACAGTCCCACATAGAGCATGTGGTCGCCCTGCTTTTCAGGGTAAGAATGTAACTGCTCCTCTGTGGCTGCCTCAAACAGCAAAGGTGTCCAAGCAAGCCTGGCATAATGGAGCACTTCAACTTCTCTCATCTTCTGAGAGCTAAAGTTGAAGGTCTAACTCAGCAGCTGTTTTATTTTATAAACATGATATTTATATTCAGTTAGCCTTTTAAACTGAACCTCTTTTTCTTTCATTTCCTTTCATTTCCTTCCAATACAGATATTTTTTTGTTGGGCTGTATAATGGCTTCTACTTTCTGAATCATCTGTATATCACATGATCACGGAGTAACATGAGAGAATCCCTCCAACTTCAAGACCCATGTTCCTGACATTCCTGTCTAGCTTTCAGCTATGATTTGCTTCCTATTTGCACTTGGGAACTAGGGCCATGGTGAAGATTAAAGGCTTTGCCATAGCAGGGACACACTGCCTAGATGAGACCCTGTACTTAAAGGGGTCTTGATAAAGGTAAATTCCAAAACAACATCATGGGTCCTCCCTTTTATTCGATGTGACAAGGAGTACCTGAAGAATCCCCATGTGAAGCTTGTTTCTCACATCACTTGATGCTACCTTGCTCCTGCCTAAGCTTTTGTCATCTTTGATCTTGGAACCAGAATTGGGGCTCAAACATTATAACATTAAGCAGTGGCCTTACTAATGGTACTGTTTTCCAAAGAAAAAAGGTTTGAAGTGTCACTGCACCTTTACAGGAACACTGTTTTACTGAGCCATGGTTTCCCTTGTTGAATGAAGAATGAAATGAATGACTCATTTTGCAATCCTCACATCAGCAAAAGCCACATATTGAGAATTACCCAAATCATAGAATCATAGAATCATCAAGGTTGAGAGAGACCTTTAAGATCATCCAGTCCAACTGTCAACCCAGCACTGCCACTGTAACCCCAAAACCACTAAACCACGTCACCCACAGACAGATCCAGACACCTCTAAAGCATCTTCAGGTGGGCAACCTTTTTGAGTGCCTAACAATGAAAATTTCTTTTCTAATATCTAATCTGAACCTCCCCTATCTCAGGCCATTCCTTCTGGTCTTCTGGCTGCAGACACAGCAGGACAGACCAGCCTCCACCTCACTGCAACCTCCTTTCAGGGAGTTGTAGAGAGCAATGAGGTCCCCTCTGAGCTTCCTCTTCTTGAGACTAAACAAATCCAGCTCCCTCAGCTGCTCCTCATAACACACATTTTCTAGACCCTTCATGAGCCACGTTGCCCTTTGCTGGATCTCTGGTAGCTCATGCTTGGATTGTGTCAGGGGCACGTTTGGGGAAAAAATCATGGCAGCCCTAGGACAGCTGCTTTTCCAGCAGCTTCATGAAAACCAGTAGTTTCAAAACCATTTGCTCATACTGAAAATTCAGTAGATGCAGATTAACCTGGGGAAGGGAAGTCAAAGGATCCTGTTAGTGTGAGCTGCCTCTGCTTTGTGATGAATGTGCTGTTATAGGCCTGTACAGCCCTCCAGTCAGACTGGACCACTGTGGCTGCAGTTCATTATTTTCCTAAATATTTCTGCACCTTTAAAAGTTGAAGAAGTTTCCTGACAGGCTCTGGTTTTGGTAGTTGGAGGAAAGTATTCAGAAGTGATGACAGTACTTAATTTTTAAAGAAAGAGGCAAGGAAAGAGCACATAGATATTTCTTCTTAAATAAGAAGTGGGCAGAATGTGTGATGGGTCCCAGCCAGGTCCTTAATAAAAAAGATGAGGTCTGTGTTCCCCAGAGGGCTCATGACGCCACTTTGGAGTTTGCACTCAGCAAGAAGCAGCTCATATTGCACACCGCATGACACTGGAATAGGACTAACAAACATCAGGAAGTCCCCAACGGCTGCGAATTTGGCAGTGCTGTCTGAGCTGGCCCATCGCAGTGTTCATGAATGTTGTGAGCGTACTTGGGCCCAGTTTCAAGCAGATACCAGAACCCTGCTTTTTGATTTAAGGCACCTCACTGTTTCAAAGAACGTGGAAACTGAAATAATACAAATTGCCCCAGAAGCCCAAGGTGCACCGGCTAAATCATAGGGAGCTGAAACTTGTACAATGACTGTCTGGTTTAAATAAGACCATTAACATTCCTCGCTAGCATTCATATACATGCATTCATATTAAAATTCTAATAAAATATTCAAACCACATCTGGGAAATAGTATTCTACGTCAGCACCACTATTGTAAATTTTCAGCTAAGCCACTGACTTCTCAAAAAGGGTTTCTAGTGGAAGTGTTGATAGGCCATTAGCTAAGTACAGTGGTGAGAACGGCGCTGACCATGAGACAGTTTAACAAATAATAAAATACTAGTAAACAGATGAGACTTTAAGCCTATTCATTAGGCTCACTTTCTGATGAGTTAAAACAGACTGCTTATTTCTTGTCCATAAACACCCCCAGGCAGTGGAAATCTGTCATGGGTAAGGCTGGTGTGACAAAGTTCGTTTAGTTCTAGAATACAGTAGTCAGAAATATGCAAGAAACCACATATGGTGACATAGTGCCCTTAAGTCTGTAAAGTTGGAGGGAAATTTTCTGGTTAAAAATTCTGACATGTTATAATAGCGTGTGTTATCCTACTAAAAATTAGATATCTGTGGGACTAGTTTAGAACAATGGGACTGCTAAGAATATAATTACTAAAAAGTGAAACCATTGTCTGAAACAGTCTCCGGCTGGAGGGTTATGTGGTGGGAAAATATTTTAACGGGGTTTCCTATTAGTGTGATTGTTTTCAAGATGTAACATTCGTATTGGAATACAGTGGAATGTTCACCATGTGCGTCTCTCTAATAGATGTGGGTACTTCATGGTGATTTTGTTTTTAAAACCCCCTCTTTCTGATTTTGCTCCATAATGCAGTTAATAAATTCACAGGCTAACACAGCGTGTGCTTCCATGATGTATTTACACTAGAGAAGCAAATATTAGAGAGCTGGATAGGCAGATCTGTGGAAAAAAGAGGAAGCCTCAGAGCTTAAGATATATACAAAAGCAGCAGCCTGCATGGTATAGCTCGTGAGATCCAAAGCCAAGCCTACCCCTGCCAACAGTTCTTAGCCCAAAGCATCTTAGCCTGAAAATACTGACAATTTGCAACTACTCACACAGAAAATATTTGCAATACAACTATGCAAGCAGATAAAATGTAGGTAAAATTTGGCAAAAGTGGGAGGTGAAAAGAAGTTAACTGGCACATTTTTGTTAGTTCCATTCTTCTTCACTTGCCTATTGGTCATAGTATATAAAGTTGCAGCAAACATGTTCCATTAATAGGTTTATTTATACAGCAGTATGTTCAACCCCCATTTTATATATGGAGTGGATTTTTACATAGATGGTGGATTTCTGTGCAACATAGCAAATTTATGCTATGATTTCGTAGACTTGGTGTTAATGAATGCTAAGATATTTCCAGGTTACAATACTTTATTTATGCCTAAGGCTTTTTATACCCTTACATTTTTTCCAGCCCTGTGAAAATAGTTTTTTCTTGAATAGGAATGGCAGAACTCACAGTTGCCTCAGTGGAGATCTTAGGTTAAGCTGTTACCCACTTTTACCGCTTGTTCTTCTTACAAAACTAACAACAGTAACTTTTGTGGGTTATCTTAAGAACACTTTCAAGACTGGTGGAGATCCTTTTCATTAGGGAGATCTTCCTCAAAGAGGAGATCTTTTTTTGGATGACAAAACTGAGCAGTTTCATCCTCTTTCCTGAGCACTGGGCTTCTAAGTGGTCTGCCTCCACTTCTCCTGCCACGGAAGTGTACTTAAGAGTGCCCACAATAATGATGGACTTTGAGTTGTCTCTTGCTATTTAGATTATAAATACAAACAAAGGAAGATGAAACTCTTCAGCATTATGGAAGTGCCACGTGTGTACAGCAATTCTGCACTTCTTTGGATAACACAGAATTTGTGCTAAGATCTGTGTGAGCATAACCTGTTTGTGTCCTACAGAAATAAACTTTGACTGCAGAAATGATTAATGCAGATGTTTTGCTACATTTCTAGCTTTAGTTGCACTTGCCTTTGATTTCACTATTCATGTAACCTATGGAGGGATCTGCAACTATCTATCTTAACTAAAATACAAATGGAATTTGCACTGTATGTATGCTGATGCGTCAGTGGCATGGCACTTTCATAAGTGTAAATTAAAGTATCTTGGCCTAGCTATCATATACATAATTTAGTTTTGCCTACTCTAAATTCATGCTGAGTGAAATTCTGATCCAGCAGAAGTCAATAGTAATCATGCCTTTGATTTTTATCAAGTGGCCCAGGACTTCTTATCCTGTGTTTCCAGTGGGGCTTTGATTTCTTTTTTCAGAGCTGTTATGTTGTGCTACTTCCTTTTCTTGGATGATTACTGATAAGTGGTTCTTGTTTTGGTTGTTTAATTTCTGAGTATTATGGATCATATACAGTGGGGAAAAACTCCACTGTTTAAGGATTAGTTCTCCCATAAACTCAGGTTTCATCAGTATTAGGAAAACTTAAAAAGTAAGTATTTTGTGAAATGTTTCTAAGATTCCATTCTGTGCCAGGCCATCCTATTCTCCTTCTCCAAGCACATGCTAATGAAATTGCCAAACATCTTCTCTAGCACTTGTCTTCATAATTTCCGTGGTTTTTTTACAATATGAAATCTATCTCGTTTCGCAACTCAAAGCAGTTTCAGACTTGTTTATTAGAGAGAAGAGCTGTCCATCCGTGGCCAACATTTTCAACATTAAGGATATGCCTTTGAAGTTTGTTTTCACAGTTCCATCATGGAATAAAGTTTCCTTTAATATAAATGTAGTCCTATGGTGTTAACATACTCCAACAAGAAAAGAATTTGCAATAAAGTGGAGATTTAAAAGAAGTTCTTTCCTGTGCCAGATTCTGCTTTGCTTCTGTAAGACAGTCTGAGGAGATCCACTTAAACCTAGGTAACTGTTTACAGAAAAAGAGCTAATGTCACTAAAGCTATTGAATTGTCTGGCCTGAGTTTTGGTAGAAGATCAGGCTGTCTTACTGATCAGCATTTGCTCATCCTCCAATTGTATAGTCCTCTGATGCTTTTTAAGTACCTTCTTGTCCAAATAGCTGGCAAAAGATGACTGGCCATCCTGTTACAGTTGTCAGGGCAGTAGCTCTGTACCTCACTACAGAAAAGATATCAGACCTTTCCAGATCTCCTGGCTTTGCTGACACTTCTACTAAAAATACTCCTCCTGAATCTTGGGGCCTGAAGGTGGTGGCTGACAGGGACAGAAAGCATAATGTCAGGTTCTCATGCAAGGACCTCTACCATATGCAATAAAAGTGGTCTAATTTCAGGACAACAAAACACTGAGGGTACTGCTTATGCAGCATTTTTATCCAATTGCTCAACAGGTGAAGAAAAATACCTTAGAAAAGTTCTTATGGTAGTCCCGTCCCTTAATCCCATGCACTTTTTGTTGATATTCATACTCAATCTAGTAAAAGGACCACTCTCTTCTACATTGCAGAAGTGATTGAGAAACATTCTAATATCAAAGCACTTCCAGAGCCACAGCATAAGATATACTGTACTATTACTTCAAAGAGCCTGCCTCCATCATTTTTTCTTATCAAACAAATCCTTTGTCTTTAGTGTCACGAATCATAGAACGGCATGTGTTGGAAGGGACCTTAAAGACCATCTAGTTCCAACGCCACCCCCTGTGGGTAGGGATGAATTGTTTGTAAGTGAAGCTGTGCTGGTTGTCTCAGATCACCACCTTGTCTTGCATGAGCCTTGATGTTTCATATGTTTTTCTGAGAAATAATGGCAAAAGATGAAGTTAATAGTGAGTTTATATAAGTCATACAAAACAAGTGCCCTAAGTTTTATGTGTCATGAGCTTTTATCCAGTTTTTAATCTCTTAGACAGGGCTTGTTTCTCATTTTATGAGTTGTGCCATTGGTCTTCACTCTGACTCAAAAATGGTAGGAAGCTCAAAGAAGGTACATGAGAAGAATAAGGAAGAGGCCTTTCACAATTTGTGATGTTTCCTTTAGTTAAATGCTTTGAGCAGAAATAGAGATCTATAGTAGGAGCAATTCAGTCTCTTAACACTGAAGTATACTGCAGCATGTGGCTCAAGCCATGTGGTGCTGGCTTGTTTGTCTGCATAAACTGCTATTTTTTTAGCCTTGTGATTTTTAAAATCAGTTAACACATATCTACAAGGCTACTTATAGCAAAAAGGTACATGACTGTCTATTAATTTTGCTCACCAATATGATGATGGTTTACTTATTTTAACGGAGTTGCAGTGCTAATATCACAAATAGTCCTTGTTTTCTTCTACACTAAGTGTAGTCTTGTCCAGTCTATTCATGTTAATAGTTAATGGTAATTGTAACAGGAATGAAGCCTAGAGGGCCATGACACTTCAATAGGTAATACAAAACAGAAGATAATTCTGCCTTTTGGAAGAGGGGGGATACAATTTATTCTGTAACTCTGAAAATTAGAAAAAAAAAGCCTAATAATTTGAGAATGAAAATTCCTACTTATTATACTTACCATATTTAGAATGCATGATACCACAGGGCCAATATAGTTTGACAGGAGGCATGGTTTCTGTTTCAGCTAATGGTACTGAGGAATTGTTTCACCCTGGGGAAGTACTTTAATTATTCTATGTTTGTTTTCATGCACCCTTTAATCTGAAGTTCTGCAGGAAGGTTCTTTCATTTCCATTAGATGGTCATTTAACACCCAATATAACAAGAGCCCCACCCTAGAGACTGATACATATTTTATTTCCTAAAGCAATAATAAACCTGGAAGTCTCTACTGTTATCCCACAGCTGTGTTAATTTCAGTTGTATAAATCTCTATGACACATATGAAAACTTTGATGTGGAAGCTAGGGAAAAACAGCACCATGTTTAGCATCCCTTTATCTGCCTCTGCTGGAATCATCCCATTAACCCTGTGGAGGCTTTACTTGTCCACCTTTGATTTTTCTTTCTTTCATTTAAAAGCCTTTCCTCAGGTCTCATGTAATACGTAACATTGTTCTATTTGATGGGGGATGACAGGGTTCCTTTCAGAGCTCATCACTGCTCCTCTTTAATTAGCCAGAGAGATCACTGTTGAGTGACAGCAGTATATTCTTCCCACAGGCTCCCCCATCCCAGCTACTATGGGGCATATGAGATGGGACCTGAAGGGCAGCAGTCAATTTCTGGTTTCCAGAATCACACTGTCAGCAGATAACCTCCCAAGGACATGAAGCCAGTAGTACAGCTGATGGAAGGTTTTTCAAATTAAGACTTCTGATGCTGCAAACTTACCCCGCTCTTTCAGTAATTTTACTGTAACTATAAAAAACTTGTAGAATGAAATAGTCACTAAACCTGTTGATATCTGAAAGATTTATTTTTTACATATCTGTGGTTTTCTTGTTCCTCTTTTCTTGACTTTTCACATATGTGTTTTCTCATATACTTACTATTTACAACTTGCCCAAGAACTAGGGTAGTTACTAACTTAGGATTCCCGTGGAGGTGTAAAAAGTCTTGTTGACAGCATTCACCACCTGCCTCTTCTGTAAACAGAGGATTTGTTTACAGTCTTATGATATGCAGTACCTGGGTAACCAAAGCTCTGGACCTCTGCAAGGTCTGCAAACTCAGATTTTGTAGTTTCCTGAAAATAATTATTCTTGCCTTATTTCCTTGTTTTCCATAAAATAATGATAGAAATATTTATGCACATTACAGAGGGTGTGTTTTACATCACTGATGTATAATTGTCAGAGAAATATCAAAAAGCTTTTAAGTACTCCTTTAATTAAATGCAGCTTCTACATTCTGACAATACTAATGGAATTATTTTACAATGTGAGTGGAAGATGGCAAAAATTAAAATGAAAAAAAATTCAGAGAAAAAAGACAGAAAATGAACTGTCTGAAATGTACTCAAGGGATTAAAGTAGGACATAAAGAATGCTGCCTTAATCTCAAAGGAAATTCTACTAAATGTGAAGTATTACTAAGATATCTAATAATCTTGCTAAGCTGACACAAAGTTCTAATTTAACGGAAACACAAATATAATTTAGGGAATTAAATATAATAAGGTCTATAAATCTCTCAAGCATTTGTGTACAAACTACAGGTGTGATATTTGCAACACAAACGTGATACATATTGAGTCACTTCAAAGAGAAGGCGATTACAAGGGGAATAAGTGTGGGTCAATGTCAACACCTTGTTATGACAGCATTATAAATTTCACCAAACTCAGCTGCTACAAGACTGTAATTCCTTCTTCCATGGGCATTTCTTGCAGGTAATAATACAGGATGCAAATACTACAGAACCTTGGTAGAATTCAGAGCAAGAACTCTCTCCCACCAAAGATCTCTTTTAATGTTGAGCGCTCTTTTAATGTTGTTCTTTAGGCCTGTTTCTCTGTCATTAAAATCTACAAGAATGTAAATTGCCAAGTACTTCCCAGAATTAAAATTATGGAGACCACTTTTCCTTACTTTAATTTACATGCAAATACTAGTGACAACAGGGGAAAAAAACCCCCACCACATTTCTATTTACAGAGACTGAGAAAATTCTTTTTTCTGATGGAGGAAATCTACCCCCTCTATAGGGAACTAGCAGGTATGTCAGGGCAATATTGCTTTGCTTTTCCAGATTGTTCTACTTGAGAATAATTGCTGAAACAAACCCCTTCTTGTAATAAATACTTCCTTTAAGAAAGTATTAATTACTTCAGCAGTACTTCTCACTTCTAGAAATCCTGTTTCACATTACAATTCATTTAGAGCAGCATGCATGATACCAAACAGGACAAGTAAGAAGGATCCTGGATACCTGAGCAAGCTTACTACCTCACTTGCCCTCTCTTTAATCTTTTCCTCCTGAAAGTCTTTCATCACAACAAGACTTTTTTAAACTTTCGAACAGGTGAAAGCAAATCTGATACAAGAACATTCCTGATTTTCTCCTGGCACTCTGACATAGATGCTGTTGCCACTCATCTTCAGAAGTGAAGGTTCCAGGAAGGAATGTGGGAAAACATCTCTGTCCCATCATCTGGAACGTGGTGGATGAGGAAAGGGCTCCAGCACTGGTTGCCCTCCTTACCAATTCATCTAAGTCAATTAATCTCTGACTTTGCATAACTAACTGCATGTTTACACAACTGAAACAGCATCTCTTCTTGCCGCCAGCTATGGTGATGCCATGTCTTAACTCCTACACTCTAAGAGCAAAGCCACGGTACCATACATCTGAGCATCATAACTGTGGTTTATATTACCTAAGGTATGAAAGCTTTTATTTATTAATTCCCACCCCAAGTAGGTAATATTAAATTCCATTCATAATACAGTGCAATTATTTTAAAAGTTGTTGTCTGTTTTCAAAAACAAAACTTAGGGAAAATTGATACATATTTGAAAAAAAAAAAAATATTATTAATAGGATACATGATGAGGAGAACTGCTATAAGGATTTTACTATTTGTCTGCTAAGGTTAAGTAAATTGCCTGTAAATTATTCAGCCTTCACAAGCTCTGAGCAGTAAAATTGTTATTACACTTTGCACACTATGTACCTCTAATATCCAATCTGAAGTTAATTTATCAACAACACTAGTCTTGTGTAAACAATCCATGGAGAAACCTGACTTGTTTTTACTTGTTATTGATGATCTTTCAAAACTCAGAAATTGCCTCCTCTTCAATTTCCTACTGAATTCTTAGGTAATCACCTCATCAATAGTTCTCAACAAAAATAATTGTTTCCAGAACAAAACTATCCCCAGAATTTAGGTCCTTTAAGCTGGTCCCTCTCAGAGCTTCAAAAGTGTGAATAATGTAAATGTGTATTTTTAAAAAAATCTCAGGATGTGTATATGCTTTTACAAAGTCAGAAGTGGGGAAAAGTTTTCCCAGAACAGGATACGGGGCAGTGAAAATGAAACACAGGCCTTTTAGGATATGTGATTTTTTTTTTTTATTTTACCATTAAGTTCAATCTTCAGTCGCCTTTACACAGCAGTACAGGCCATTCAAATGCTAATAAGGCACTCACATTCACAGTCAGTCCCAAGTGTAGTCAACTAATGGAAAAGGTGAGGAAGAGAACTTTGTATGCCTTTTAATGAAGTGGTGTGCTATAGGGCAAGGAGTGCAGATTTACACTAACTGCTTTGTTCTCATCTGAGGTCCACTTCCCCTGTGTCCATTTCCTCCACTCTCTCTTTTTCACTGTAGTAGCAAAGATGTTCTGAAACCAGGGCTGAAGTAGCCACTTGTAGATCTCAGAACAACTTAGGAGCTGTGGCAAAACCTACACCATTTGGTTTTAATTGCTCAAAAAAATGCAAGGTATTTGTTACTAGTCAAAGAAGAATATAGTAGGAAGGGTGAGGAAGGATAAGGTTCAAGAGAGACACCTTGATGAATCTCTGCCTCCTGTTTTAAACTACTCAGGACTGCTTTGGAGACTGTTGTCCCTTTTCCATCCCAGAACAGCTGTTGCCCAAAAGCAAACTAATGGCAAGAAAGGTGTGCATGTACCATTGCATCAACACTCAACCACACACAGCCATCTGTCTGGCAAGTTCTTCTACCCCAAAAATGAAACTGAGAAGGCACATAATCTCTACTTGTCTGATTTGGGAAAATCAACAGAGTGCTGCTCAGCTAGGTCTCATAGCTCTTGATGTATCAACACCGTTATGTTAGCTGAAACAAAGTTATATGGCCTTGTGCAATTTCGCATAAGTATCTTCTTACCTTGCTTATAATTTGGAGCTGGTGGTTTCAGAAAGGACATCTGACAGTTAGCTACTTCTCTGCTGAAAGACTGTTCCGTCATCTGTGCAGTCCAGTGTAGCTACAGTAAAAATGCCCCCACAAAATCTACAGATACACATGAAAGCCTGTTCCAGTTAATACTAGAACTGAAGTGCTGCTTTACATCGATCTCACTCGGTGATGACCATGCCAGAGGAAATTATATTAGTAACTTCTTTTATGTGGTTTACATGGGGCTAGCTGGTAAGATCCCTGGGGCAGGGACTGTGCCTACCTCTGCGTTTACCAAGTGCAGTAAGGATCCCCCTGCAGAATGTATAAATTATGAGTAAATGTTAGTAAGTAACCAAACGTAAGTATAATAACTACATTAATAACTACTAATATATTACATAAACAGAGTAGACCCATTGGAAGAATGCAGAAACCATGAATATTACTGATTCATTCAGAGTACACTTATTACTTCACAGCCAGGACGAAGCAAACTTTCCTCTTGCTGCGTATCTTAAGATTTCAATCAATAAAGAATGATTTAATAAGAAGTGTAACATCAGTATTAACTAACAGAGATGTACAAAACAGACTTCTACAACTGCTGCTTAAATGCCCTTAAAATAACTTAACCGCTTTATTTCTAATTGATATCTCTGCAATTCAGGATGAGGTCCTCACAGAAACCAACACCTAAAGAGTCTGGTCAGGAGTACCCCAATGCAAGACAACATTGCAATACTTGCTGTAAAGGAAGGGTAATTGCCCCTAAATGCTATGCCTGGCTTTCTGCCTACTACCATTCTGAGAGTGCTGCAAATAAACGAGCAGTTTAAATCCATAAATACTTATAGATTATACTGAAGCTGTAACTTACATGTTCAGAAATGTCTGAAGTCTTTGAACAGAACATTTTAACAGGAGAAAGGAACTTGTACTTTGAAATAAAACAGGTTTTCTGAAAATATTCTTTGACATAATTTTTTTGAATCTCTGCTTTTCATTTTATAGTTTTTCTCTGTTTTCTTTCTGTATTGCACACCACCTGCAAATAAATGAGTGAAATTGCCTGAGCTTCATTTAATCTTATGCTACTATGAGAACTGAATTCAATCATGCTTCTGGAAGTAACAGAGTTATTTTTAGGGTAATCGTAATATATAATGTCATTTGTAGCGTCGTTTGGCAATGACATTTTTACTTCTATAAAACATGTTAAAAAACTTATGGCAAATCATTCCTTGCTGAGTATATGTTATTACATTATAATGCAATACAGCAACAATACGATGTTACAGTGTAGTAAAAAGTTCTTGGTATGAATCTGTATTTGAGTTTATTGCATAACAAGCTCTATCCTGCTGACAACAACACTGATGAATGCTTTGCTATTGGTTTCACTGGAAACCTCAACATGCCTGGAAGTTGACTAACACGCACAAATACTGCCTTACACAGACCATTTCTGATCAATGACAGTAAAATTAAGTCTCTGGCTTATGCTACCTGTATATGTAACTAAAAACCATTTTCAAAATGCTGAGATTTATGTCTCACAGATTTTGAAACTGCTTTAAATAGATTTTTAGGAATATTATGGTGGCCATCTCAGAGTTCTTCCATTGAAGAATCTTGTAAATGGATAAAAATAACCAGAGAGAAGTTTTAAAAGATGGTGGAAATTCTTAGAAGTAATCAGAAGTGAGGAAAGTACATCTGACATAAAACTGATTAAAAAAGCAAATTCAAAGGAATTACAGTAAGCAGCAGCACAAACATTTATTGGTACAGCTTAAAATGTTCACATTTTTATAAATCATCCAAGGATTGCTCTTTATTTTATTTGTAATGAAATGAAATCTGAAACCACGTCCTGCAGCCAGAATAAACACGGATGGATGTGGGGCACACCCTCAGTCCTCCCCCAGTGCCAGAGGCTCTGGAGGTGAGGTAATGCCAGCCCTGACGTTTCTTCTGCCTCCCCAATAACCTGACCCAATGTTGTCTCTGGAACAGGTTTGAGAGTGACTTTCAGGCTACATCTGCACAAGGAAATTTTTTGAAGAATGCTCTTCTGACCTAAGGCCATCTGTCAGAGCAGCGCTTCTGTAGGGCCAAAATTCTCATTATCAGCTCTCTCGTTCTCCAGCATAGGATGGATGCATGGACTAGACAAAGCACCAGGAATGGTCCTTGACCCATACCACAATCTGAACTGGACCACAGCATTTTTTAGGAGAATGCTAAATGATGAGAACAAAATTATGACAAGAAGTAAGCTAACAGATTTGTGTGCTGGCTCTGATCAGTGTAGATATAGATTTTGTATCCCACAATGATCAGGGAACACATGGATCATCAAACAAAAATGTATGGCCCAAAATCTTCCATGGGTCAGCTCCGTAGATTACTTAAATGAAACTTCATGAAACTTCCATGAAACATGATGGAAAGGTATCTTGCAGGAAGCAGAGTGGGTCTCTCCCAGGAAGGAAAAAAAGTCCTGGTGCAATGGCAGGATACAAATGAAGATTATCAAGCACACCTCATTCCGCCTGCACAGGCAGCTGAAAAAATGCAGATTTTCCTTTTCACTTAGCCAGCTTCATTTTAAGCAAGCTTCAGAGACGAAACTTGCACTAATTTCAGTGGGACCTTTGTCTGTGGATGGTATGCAGAACAGAGCCCTCTCCTGGTAAGCACCGAAGATAATTGAGGACATCCCTGGCACCGTATTTGGCACTGTCTGCAGCACATATCTCTGTGATGAAGTATTGAATGTAGGCACTCAAAATAAAATATTAGAAAAGCCCAGCTATTTGGAGCCATGGAACCTTATGATTGAGGTCAGATTTGTTTGGATTAAAAAATATATGGAAATCTAAGTAACACTGAAATGATGGCATACTTGAAAACTGAAACAAAAAAATAGGTTATATAACATACTTAAAGGAACAGTTGGCATTTCAAGATCACAATGACTAGCCAGTTGTAACCTGTTTTTGAACCCACAGCTGAACCTCGCATGTCGAATTACCGAAAAGGGTGGGTCACCTTCTTTTTAAACCTGAAATCTGATAACCAGGTCAAAAGAACCTCCATTCATTCTTTCTTTTTATGACTATAAATCCATGAAGCACCAATAACAACCTCAAGTATATACATCAACACTCTTTGCCTAATTAACATGCTTTTGGATTTCATACTTGAACCTGAAAATAAGAAACCATATTTCAAGGCCCTGCTTTTGCAAAACAAAATTTGCAGCAGGTACCTAAGCTGGACGCAGGATATGGAAAAATATATATCATAATAATGATACATTGCCAAAATCGTGGCTCTCTGTCATCAGCTTTTCTCAGAATAACTTAAGCATAATCTCTTTGCTTAAACAACAACAAAACCTTGTTGTCACTGAGATGCAATGCAAAAGAATATTGGTTTAATTTTAAAATTATTTATTAATATTCCAAACCCCACATTGTTTTTAGCAACCTATGCAAACACGATTCTCTGGAGCCATACTACTTATGGCTGTAATCTCAGTACATTTCACAAGGTAAGTAGGGTTGGGTCTGTAGCATTTGCATGGGAGACTTCCAAGGAAATTCCAGGTTACTCTATGAAACGGCATTTGCGCAGGGTGGCATTCTTCTGCTGACGCAGTATTGAACCAGCAGAAAGAATATGATCACAAGTGCTGTCTTTAATTAAGAGGTAAAACCAAGGATACTGAGCACTTGTGGGCATTAAACACCCTATGGTAGTTTTTGCCAGTGTAGGAGTGCCTGGCCAAATACCAGTCCAGATAATTACATCCTGCCTACTTACATTCCCATGTTGCTTTAAATGGATAAGGTATTATTCATCTATTCTGGTATAAAAGTGGATCCTACAGCCCTTCCTTGGGCTCTATTAGGACTATTTCTAGCATGACCTTCTCCATGGTCACACAGAGTCATTTATGTGAACCAATGCATTGTGCTACATTTTGGATTTGTCACCTCCTGAACTTGCTTCCACTGAGCTCATTGGAATTTATTTCAGCCCAAAGACATTGATTTAACCAAAATCATAATTTAATTACTGCCTGTGAAAGTCATACTTAACAATAAATCTCTGTGAAAAATTGTCTGATTATCAGATCAGCTTCTGCAAGACTCCCTTCAGTACATATGACACTCACTAGTTTTGGCATGACCCCGCCCACCCTCACCAAAATCGACAGCAAACAGCAGCACGGTTCAATGGCATCAAGACCAGGCTCCTTCCGGGTAGATGTGCCTTTGGATCATACCATGTATCAGCAGTGCAGGCCTCCCATACCTCCTCAATTCAAAGCAAGTTACACTGAACAAAGATATAGATAATCTTTTCAAGTCAGCTGTACATTTTAAGAGAGAGTGTGACAGATGGTTATGAGCTTGCTTTAAAGTGATATGTCTATTAAAGCAACCAATGTTACTACAGGACTGTTCCCCACAACAGGAATTTGCTTCATTGGAATGGAAGGAAACCAGACTTCAGAAAACCTTCATTACCGTGTCCGAGTACCTCACGCTAGACCACCGTGCTTCCACTCACAAAAGTCCCCTCAAAAGGAAGGAGTTGTTAGCATGTTCCCCTGCAGAAGGAGCCTGTTAGCAAGATGGATGCTGGCATTAGTCACAACTTAGTCTGTGGCAGGGTTGTCAATCATGATTATTCCTACAAATCTGAGTTTTCTCCCCTTCCAAGTACTCTCTAAACTCTCATTTTCAAAATTAATTTCCTATTTCTGGCATGTCCTACACTATGTCAATTTGAAGGCTGGCTTTAGGAGGCTTTTTTAGTTTAAAAGTTTTTCTAGCTGTATTTGTGTAGGTCAAAGGAGTTTTCCAAGTCTGTTCTCTTTCTGAGTGGCGACTCTCCCAAGACAGCAAATACAGGGTTTTTTATAGACTTGTTTTCATGAAGATTAAATCATCTGAAGTCTGAAATTATTTAAGAGAAAGACAACCATCTTAGTACAATTCATTAAATGCAAATTATGAAATGCAAAGGCTTGAGTAAAGTTAAATAGCTTTAAATAGTATCACCAAATGTAAAGTGAGAAAAGAGAAGGCAGGTAGGAAAGAATCTTCACAAATCCATACTTTTTTCCCCCTCATTTCATGTGACTTGCTGACCTCAAAAGCTTGTAACATTCATGACTTCTGAAACCCAAGATTTTTCTTTCACATCTCTCTCCAAATATAGGGCCTAACTTTTGCCTCCTCTTTTAAATTTTTTACTTAGACCCTTTGGAGAGTGAAGTTAACTTGACAGAAAGAGGGTGATGAAGCTGGTTGAACAAGAGCCACTCAATCCACTCAGTGAAACTATAGTCAGAAGATAATACAAGGTGAAGAGTACGAGTATGAAATGTGACTAAGCAATTAGGGATTTTCTTCCGCTTCCCCACACAAAGGAGCAAAGAGGACCAAATGCAGCTGCTGAATTTCTTGCAGAGAAGAGCGTTCAGTTTCAGAGCAGGAAAGGACTTCACACTGACCAGCTTGAGAGAAAGGAGACAAATGTATCCTATAAAAGGGTATGCCAACCAGTCCTGTCGTGTAGCACTTGATCATACTTAATCATTCAAACTCAGGATTACTTTATAATGTTGGTTTCTTCTAGAAAAAACAAAGGGAAAAAGTGAAGCACGGACTTCACTACCTGTACCCCAGTGGACTGACATTAATCAACCCCTGCCGTTCAGGGCCCCCTCCTCTGCTTCCACCACTACTAACTGCAAATGTCAGGGAGTAGTGAAGGCAAAAGGTCCAGGCCCCGGGCTGGGAGGCCGGGGACCGCGGGAGGGACACTTTGGAGTTGTCTGGTGGCCGGGTCAGCCGGCGGTCCGTGCCTGCTGCGGTGTTCCGAGCCCGGGGCAGCGGCGGTACCGGCGAGCTGAACGGGGCAGCGGCGGGTGGGCAGCGGGGCTGCCGTGCCGAGAGGGGCCGGCACAGGGAGCAGCCCCTGCAGCAGCTCCAGGCACAAGTGCGGAGCGACGCCCGGGGCTGCGCTGGCTCCCGGCTCCTCGCCCCTTACCTCCGCGCTCCCGGGACGGCCTTTTTGGGCGGGAGGGCGGGAGGGGGTTACCTTTTCTTAGGAAGTCCCGTCCCTTGCCAGGGAAACTTTTTACGTTCCTGTGAGTGAGAGGCAACTAGTTGCATTCTAGTGCGAGGAGTGTTTGGCTTGTCCCGTACCAGCCTCCTCCTCCATCTACCCCTCCTTCCCCCCCTCCCCGAATTTCCCCTCCCGTTTTGCTCCGAGTTGCGCTTTATTTGTGTGTGGACAAAAGGGGGGGGGGGGGAAATTTTTAA
>VXAZ01005854.1:220243-243132 GCA_013399875.1 Gymnorhina tibicen
CCTGGGGGGGGGGAAACTTGTAGAGGGGATGTTCTGTTTTTGCCAGAGGAAAAGTGCAAAAGGGGAGCCTCGGCTTGGAGAAGGTACGAGAATAAATAAATAAGGAGCGGCCCTAAAATAAAGGTAGCGGCATATTCCGGCAGCGAGAAGGTGAGTGTCTCTGACTTCCCCGTCCCCGCGTCTCCCTCCCACCCCTTCTGCTCGGAGGTGGAGGAAACGGGTTCCCTGCCGCATGTGCATGTGTCCGTGGAGGGGGTGTGTGCGTGTGCTTCTATTTAGCGTTTATTTAGCACTGTTTTCGTGTCGGTTCGATGACAACAACAACAACAACAACAACAACAACAAACTTGCTGTAAAACAAATGTGATGGGAGGGAGCAGCGGAGCCGTCCACCGCGGGGTAGAGAAGAGCTTTCACTCCCGGCCCCACGCGAGTTTAATTGCAAAAAACCAAACTGGTCTCTCGTGCGGACGGGGTGACTATTTCCACGCCCAGCCGGAATTTCTGCCTCTCTCCAGGTGACATGTCCTGACGTTTTGCCCTCACTGCTCTTCGGCTGGGTGTTACTGGGGCTGCTGGGGTAAGCCCCAAGACAGGAGCAAGCCGCGACGGCTGCCGTCGCGTTGTTCCCCGCTTGCGCCTCCCGCCCACTCCCGGTGCGGCGGAAACGGGGGCCCCGGGCTGCGCCCCGAGAGCAGCCGGGGGCTGCCGGCCCGCCTGGGGTGGGCGAGAGGGCTCTGCCGACCGCCTGTCCCTGCGAGGGCCGGCGGCGGGGCCAGCGGCGGCTTGACCGGAGGCTGGGAGGAAACAACATTTCTGGTGGCGGGGGTCCCCTCCGGACAGAGCGGCATGAAAACACGCAGGGATGGTAGTCCCTTTCCGAAACCCCCGTTCCTCCAGCGAGCGTCCGGGCAGCGCGGGGGCGAGGCAGCCCGGCCGGGACGCGCAGGCACGGGCGGCAGCGGCAGAGGAGCCGGTCGGTTCCGCCGCCCGCCCTCGGCCCCGCGCTGCCCCAGCGCCGGCAGCGCTCGGGGGTCTCCGCTGCCCGCCTGCCTCGGGGCGGAGCGCTGCGGGCGTGCCGCGGTCGGGGTGCCGGCGGACGGGGCAGGGTGCCTCCCGCTGCCTCCTGGCCGGCAGCCGCCGCGGGGGCTCCGGCGGTCACTTTTTCCAGCGTCCGAAGGGAGCGGGGACAGAGCTGCCCGTTGTTTTTGTTCCTCTCCGTTTCCTCTCCCTGAGGGATGTCTCTTGCCCTTCCCTTCCCCCGCCCCGGCTTGTTTTTCTTGTGGTTTAAAGACAAAACTTTGCATTTTCGGGTCGTCCCACCGCGCCCCCGCCCCCGCCCGCGATCCCCGCTGCGCCGGCGGACGGGGCACGGAGAAGCCCCGGTGCGGGGGTCCCGCCGCCTTTTCCACCGGCGATGCAGGGACTTGTGTTTTGGTTAGAAAGCGTTTCCACGTGGGTAAGCCTTGTGTGTGTGCGTGCGGGTGTGTGCGCGTACTTGATCCGCGAGGAGGTAACAGGATTCTCCGTGTTCAAACCCAGTGGGCTCTTAGCCATTAATTTCCTTCTCCTGCTGTCATTACAGACACTTCCAAAGTCAGATACCCGCGGAGAACCGCCAGCTGGGTTTCACACGGCGGTTCTCCCCGAGCCGCGGGGGCTTCGCGCCGTGCCCGGCCGGACACAGGGCTGCCCGGGGAGCAGCCCCGCGGCGCCTTCCGCCGGGAAGAGAAAGCGGGATCCCACGGCATCGCCGCTGCCAATCGGTAGTTGGCATCTAAAGTTTCATTTACATTTATGAAACTGCCGCTCCGAGCCAAGCAGGCGCGGTGCTACCGGCTCCGTACCCGCGGGCAGGGCTTGCAGCCGAGAGCACACGGAGGGACACGCTCGGCTCGCGCGTGGCGGTGTGAAATAGCTGGTATTTACAAAAATCCTGGGAGGCACGCTGTATCACACAAGGGAGCGCCTTGGCCGGTTCCAGTTTAAGTATGGAGTCATGCTAGAACAGTAAGGAACCAGTATTTACAGTTTTCTAAGTTTTGTTTTACGTGTTTCATATGCGGAGACTAGAAAGCGTATCTAAGATAAACTAATCAGCAGTTTAGATTTAGAGGGAATTATACGAAGAAGGCATCTTTTCTGTTTGGCAAATAGATTTTCTGGTCTGACCGCGGAGTTTGATGTTTGAAGCATGTACTTTGCATTAAAGCTCAGGCCATATCTTTGTTTCATTTCCTTAACACTCAAAAGGAAAGTTTCGCAAAATTGCTGTGGGTCTGACTTTTTCTCCTAGTGTTTCTGAAAATGATGCTGAATAACAAATGCTTGCATACTTGCAATATATATCATACTGTGAGTAAAATGGAAATACAGACTGAAATTCTCTCTCTTCCTGGTGATTCTTTCTCTGTTTGACATCTAACATTAGCTGGGCTAGATCTGAAACAGCTCTGTTTGCCTTTTTTTTGAAAATTGTGGTATTTATGTTACCAAATGTTCTTCAACCAAATTTAATAGAAATGAAAGTGGAGTATGTTGACTAATCTTTTATGTATCTTTGTTCAGATAATTTGTATGCAGTTATTAATTGTTACTTGTATATGGTGGTACTGATAATAAATTTAGTTGAAGGTTACTCTTGCTGGATTTGTCTTTATTAATGGCCTCACAACATTTTGCAGTATAAATTTTTTCTGTATGGATAATATCAGTGGAATAAATAAATTCTAAACAAGCAATGTATTGGATAGGGCACTGGCGGGTTCTCAGTTAATTGCAGTTCCCAGTTAAAATATTTCAAACAAGGCAACTGTAGAAATACAGCTAAAGATAGTATCATGTGGCATATTTTTAGCATCTGATGCAAGTGTTAAAGTTTAACTCTTTAAACTTTATGCAACTGTTTTAAACTTTATGCAAGTCCTAGAATTAATGTTAAACACAGGCATTTGGTGAGGGAAAGGTACCTGTCTGTTTCCTTGATGAACTGGTGGTATTGGACAATGTGTGCAATCCTCCAGTGCTAAAATTTAAACAGCATTTTACTCTCTTAAATATGAAAGTTACCACAGAAAGAAAAAAGAAATTCCTGGAATTTCTCTTAAATGCTCTAGGACACAGCTATTAATTTTTTTCTGTGTTATCTTTTTCCTTCTTGAAAGTAGGAATTTTATGAACTCAGGGTAAAGCAGGTCTCCCTTTTTATAAGGAACGTTTATTCAGCATACTTCTATATTGCAGCTGCTGATCATATTTCATAGAGCTGTTAAAGCACTTAAAACCTAAAATTAGGTACTGTCTGGTAGTAAATATTTCAAATCACTCCTTGAAGAAATGGGCTTAAAAAAGAGACATTTTGAAATATATCGTTGAGGAAAAGTAATCTTGCATTGCTTTTACTCAGTGCAATACCAATCTAAATCACTGATTTCAACACAGGGTGCTTTTTCCTTAGGTTTTCTTAATCTGCTGGGTTTTTTATTGTGATTTTATGCTGGCTTTATTTGATATCATAATCACTACTTTGTTCAGGCTATGTTTACGATGGCAACGCTTGAATTAACAGGTGTCGAATTAACTTCTAACATACCTGTGCTTCCAGTGAGTATTCTTGTGATACTAAGAATTGAAATGTAAGTTTCCTCACTTCCTGTGTGCATGTTTCTGGATGGCTGCTAGTTGCAGAAGGTGTACACTTACTTTTTCCCAGATTTAGGATGAGTTAATTTATAGCTTACTATTTTCAAATTGAGGGTTGGGGTTAGGTTTGTTTTTTAGTTGAGCATAGGAGTAGGTTTATTTGGTCACTAGCTTTCATTTTTGATACTGTCAGGGTTTGAACGAAAAATGCAAACACCATTTTTGCACCATTTGATGCAAACACAGGGGCATCAAATTAACAGACATATGTCAAGCTGGTCAAGTATTTTTAAAGCTTTTTGGAAGTTCACTGCTAAACCAAGTCTGCTAGCAGCAACACTCAGATGTCCTTGTTTTTTTCTTTGTACTTGAGAATCCAGTAGTATTTCTACTGTCTAATATATCTGTAATCTTCTTGACATTTTGTGTTAAAAAAACCCAGCATTTATGGTATGCAACTGGAAGAAGAGTGTTGATATTCAGTCACTGAGCGAGAGGTTTATAAGTACGCCTAATATGTGCTATTTTTCTTTTTTGGATTTAAATATTGTGTAAATGTGTGTCCAACTTAACCTTTTTCTGTCATTGAAAAGCGCTAATTGATCTTGCTGACCCTGACATAATAGTACAGTTTGATATTTGAAACCTTTCAGCTTTGGCATGGCCCTTTTATCACCCCTGAGATTTCAGGGCACGGTTCTACTGAAGACATAAACTGCTACTCTTTGAAAAATTAAATAAAAATAGTTATTAAAAATAAATTATGGTCTTTTAAAGTCAGTAGATGTTCTACCTATCAAAGCCTCAGGATTTACAATATACATTAAAAACTTTTTGCTTTACTTGTATGTATTAGGTGACATATTAGATGTTGCTGTACAAAAATCAGATTTTTGTGAAATAATTTTTTGGCCAATTCCACACTTCCGTGTTGCAACGTTATTAAATCTGTTATTAAATCAGAAGTGGTTAAAGGAACTTGGATGCATTTTGCAGTGCAAAAGCTCAGATAAGAAGAGTGCTTACATGTCAAATAAATAATGAAATCCATTTGAAAAGGCAATAAAACTCACATTTTTACTCCACATTGTAGTTTGCAATGCTGCCAGAAGGGTTGCTTTTGGGATGCGTGTAATACAGGACCTTGAAGGCAAAAACTCTTTTAAAGCAATTTATTCTTTTTATCTCTAAGCCTGAGAAATGTATCGAAAACCTGGCTGCCTTTTTGCTTTAATGTTAAACAGTGAAAATTACTTTGATGATTGATTATCCTATACTGAAATGTATCACTGGGCAGTCTCAGTCACAGGATTGTATAGGCTGGTTATCAGGCTTTTGAGCAAAATGTCAAATGCTAATGGCTGTCAGAGGAATATTAAAGTTTAAGCATTTTATTTTCAAATTGTTTAAAATTTCCTTATTTCTCTAAGGGACGATTATGATGACTAGTGATTATCTTCAGAACTTCTCACTCCATGTACCAGTGAGACTTTTTTGGTCTTGGGCTGTTAGGCTTGGGTAATAGACACTAAATTTTGAGTTAGGCTACAGCTATCACGGATTTGAAAAGAAGTTTGGAGGATTTCTGTACATAAATTCCTTTGGAGATCTATGTCTTTTTCCTAGAACTAACTAAATAAACACTATTACAGTGATTTTTCATTACGTAGCTGTCCGTAGAGCTACAGTGGAGGGCAGTTCAGTTGGATGTAATTTAAATGCTGTCTCTGAAGAACTCAGTCTACCTGGGCTGGCTGAATACTCTCTTTGCACTAGGGTTGTGCTGGAATATACAGTTTGACCAATTTGGAGCAGAAAATTAGAAAAAAGACCTCCCAAGGCAACCTGAAAAATATTCACATAGAGAAGACTGATTTTTGCATAGTTGTTAAGTTTTTACTTATGTATTTAAGTTAGTATGCACTAGATTTTTTGGCAGCATTAAAATTAACTGCTATTGTGATGTGACCCGGTATAAGCTCACATTCTCAGAAGTGTAAAAAATTACTGCTGCCTTTTTTTTTTTTAATTGGGTAGATCAGCGAGTGGCTAGTCTGCTCTTGACATATATATAATTAAACCACAAAAACCTACCTTAAAATATCATGAAGGGTCTGATTTAGACCATAAAAGTAAAAGAAATACAGAGCTGAGTTTGCAATTTTTCAAATAATTCTCCTCTATGACTGTGTGTATATAACTATTGAAATCAATGCTGGTGCATGAGGTAATTGGAAACTTAACTTGATGTTTTGTGCCAGATCCTTAGCTGTTGTAAATTGGAGTAGGAATGCTGAAATTACTGGAGTGGTCTCACATTATGCCAGATGAGTATCTAGTCCTCTATTCTTAGTTCAGTCTGCTTTTTTGGTGGGGTATTGCAATATACATTATATGTGTGAGATCATATGCACAGAGAAGTAATCCTGCAATACTTAGGAAAAAAAAAAAGAGAGTTAAGTATAAATGTCCAAATTATATATTTTTTCTTCCATTTCAAGGCATTTTTATACTCCTATGTTAAAACTTTTTTTTGTAGCATTTTATATATGTCCACAGAAATGCCTTTTACAGTAACTCTATACTTGAAAATGATGCAGTTAGAAATATTGCTAATTGTCTGTATTCTTTTAATTCTGTTAAGGCAACTTTGTTGCTCAAAGGAACGAGTAATCAGGTTGTGCTTATTCAGGGGCATTTCATGAATGCCAAAACTATTCAAAGAAAGGTGTGATGTCCGTTTACTGTATTAAATCCCATCTGGATGTTTCTTTTTATTTACTGTAGTATAGTCCCAGAACATCGCAGAAAATGAAGTTTATCTTGCTCCCAAGAGATAGCAGCTAAGCCAGCCTCTGTACACTTCAGTTTATGCTTCCTGACATCATGCTGTATGTGAGGTCTTTCTTCCAGCTCTCCTGAGTGTCCCAGCATAGACACGGTTTCACAAAATCAGACACAGCTCAGGGAGATTAGGCACATTTCCTCTACCAAGTTCTAGCAATGCAACTCAGACTCAACCTAGCATTTCTGTTCTGGTCTTAACACAGAGAACTGGGAGGTTGAGAACTAACAGGGCTGAATGGTATAGAGGTTTTCACAAATGCAGTGATTATATTCTGGGAAAGGGTCTTGAAAATAACATTTCCTGTTACCCCAAGGCAAGATTTGGGACTGTGGCAGGTTTTCCAAATGGGAAGATGAAAGTACTTTTCCACTCAGCCACCTATTTTTATGTTTATTCTAATCTGGCATGGTAGAAAGATCTAGTATAAAGTTCAAATTAATTTTTTTCAGTTAATTGCCACTTCAGAGAAGCAATTTTTGTGCTCCAAGCACCATCTGAATCCTGAGCTCACTGTTCAGCAGTACGTCTGGGAGTTACCTGCAACATGAGGTCTTTCAGCTGAAATGGGTAGATGATGTGTTTCCTAGTCACTTCTGGTAGCTTGTTAGCTATGATTCAGCTCGTTTTCCAATTTTCAGATTAAATGATAGTCTGATTGCTCCAAGGGCAAGATGAACAGTCAAATTTTTGGCATAAAACAAATGAAATAGAAGAGTGGCTCCCTGATATTTGTGAAACCACCCTGCTTTTTGAGGTCTTGCTTAGATCTGCATTGAAGGAAGTGCAGTGTTGGAACAGCAGTTTGAGAGATGCTGTCAAATCAGGACTTAATCTGGAATAGTTTGATTGTAAGGTCTGTAGGAAGAGATCCAGTTTTTACATCATTATCTAGCGGTATTGGTTCATATAAGCATCAGTAGCAGCAACCTCATGTGACTAACCCTATCTGTAGTCCTACTTCCATCTATTTCCTGTGGTAGAGGACAGAAAAGTGTGCAGCCGTGGTTTCACATTTGGTGGCAGCGCTTCTAAAGCAGCCCCTTAACCCGCCTCTGCCGGCCACTCGTTTAAGTTGGATCCGTCCTTGCTGTGGTTCACAAACAGCTGTGCTGGCAACGAGGCAAAGGTCGGAATGAGTGGCAGCACCCGTGCTGCTGAGCCTGGCAGCGGTGCTGCAGAAATAGCTGCAGAACCACAGTCTCCGTTACCTAATCTGCCACCTCTATTAACTGAAGTACAGGGTTCAAGCCTGCGGGATAGGTGGAATTTTTCAGAATGAAAACATTGTCTACCAAAATGATCCCTTGATCTTTAATCAAAAGGTTGTGTTGATGCAGGGGTTTTTGACTAAAATCGAAATAGCTGCAAATAATTTGCAGATACACGTGCAAGTTAAAACAATACGGAAAGTAGCAGGGCCTTTGGAGGGGACAGCTATGATTTTCTTGAAGGAAGGCAGGAGTTCAGACGTGATACCAGATGACAGAATTTTCCAGATCTTTGCACTGCTGTCCAAAAGCTGGGCTTGCAGGGAACAGGCGGAGCGTAACCCCGTTAGAGGTAGGACGTCACTGCCAAGGGCTGCAGCGCTCGTGACAGGCTGCATTCTTTTATCACTATTCCCGGGGAAAGAAGAGCAATAATTTCTCAGAAGTGGCCATTACATAGCTGTCACTGTAGACAAGTGCTTAATTTATGGCAACTATTTTTTATTAGTCTCCACTGTCACAAAGTATTAACTTACAGGCTATCACGTTCCAAATGCCTTTTTTTATGTTGTTCCCGTATAACACTGAAATATGCATACTATACCGCATCACGGGTTTATGAACACTCAAGCAAGCCAAACCAGGGATATTATTTTTGATGTGAGTACAAGTTTGATTTCCAAAGATAAGTGTAGTGATGTAATAAAGCTCTGTAAGTCTGTCTTGAGCTGACATGACTTTTTGATTAATAAAGTTGAAGGATACAAAATCAACTTGGCACAAATGAAATGGATTAAACAGCAAACTAAAGCACAGATTTCACAAATAGTTAGTTGTTAACAAGTCTTTAAAAAGCATGCTATTACAAAGAGTTTTTCAGGGGGTAATCATCAAATCAAAACTTATATATTATTTTACCAGTGACACCAAGATTAGTAAGCTCTACAAGAAGTAATACCCTTGATTAGAAAAATTGCTGACCTAATAAAAGATATTTTTCTTCTTACAAACTTCCTTATACTTCTGTTGTTAGACTGTAATGCCTAAAGTACTGCTACTACAAAGACCGAGGGCTGTGTAAATAATGAGGAGAGCAGATTGATGAGAGTAGTCTGGCTCACTGAGCAAACCAAGAGCAAGCAAACAGTATGTACTTCCTTACAAGCCAGCAGTTTATTAAAAAAAAAAAAACCAACAAACAAATGGAGGCCATAGCAAATGATAATGATGGTATTGTAGCCAAAAAAAGGAGTACTAACTTAAACTAAGTACTCAGCAGAGTAAGAGAGGTTACATCACCCGTGTAGGTAGTATGGGTGCAGCTACTACTGCAAAGCTGTACCCTTTCTTTGCTTTGGAAAGGAAGCTTGAAAAATTGGAGGTTTCAGATTTAAGACCAGAGGAGTAATTAAACAATTGGAAAATGTTTCTTCCAGGAGATTGACAAATTTTAGTTGACCAAAGGAGAATTTAACATAGTTTGATCACAGGTAATAAATATCTAAATGGGAAAAAGGAAATGTGATAAAGGATGCACTGTCAAAGCTGTTGTTTTAGTTAAAATCTGTGAATAGCTGTTTTTCACAATTACTTTGTGTGGCACACTTACAGCCAGCTCATAGTAAAAGAGATTTGCCTGTAGGATTGTGAGCTGTTCCACAGATGTCACAACATTTCAGTTACCTATGGGGACTGCTGATGGGCCAGGAGCTGAAATGAGTGCAGACAGCTCATGTGAGGATCAGCATAAAAATGCAGATTACACAGGACAACTGGTATGGTGTTTTGCATTTGTGCTGGACAAAGGTGGTACATGGAAAATTTTCTAGTTTTCAGTCATTGTGTTTGATGGTTTCAGTTTGACTTGATGGCTGGGGTGCAGCAGTGTTAGTTTTGGCGAGTAATAATTGTTATTCTGTTCTGTCAGAAACCACCTGAGCTGCATACTGGCACCAAAAGGAGTTCTGTATTCTGGGACAGTTCTGCATTCACACTTTTTGTGTCCCATTGTTCATGGTATGAAAAAATAACAGTCTCAAATGCAATATTTAGGGGTTACTGTCACCTTTAGTTAAGAAAAACATTTCATTTCTTCTGCCAAACTTCTGCGAAGTACCCAGGTTTATTTTGGGTAGCTTTACTCTGTATTTCTTTCTGACATTTCAAGATGTTCCATTCAAGAATTTCATGTGAGACACTTGGCAGTAACAGGAATAGCAGCTACTGAGCAACGACTCTCACACCTAAAAAGGATGGGCATGCTGCGAACTTCCTTCTTCACCAGGATGTTTCCAGTAATCCCAGCGAGTATTTGAACTTCTACAGTAACTCTCATTGCATCCTCATACTGCTGAATACACTCTTCAAACTGTGGCATGATTTTTAAAGCAAATAGGATCAATAGGTACTGTGCTGTCATAGCTTTCATGATACCATGTGGTTGGATTCTTTGCCTTAAGTCTTTCAGCCTTGTAAAACTGCTGTTGACTTTTACCTTGTGGACATGCTCATTTTTAGGTTCTCCTAAATTCTAGAATGTTTCTGTTTTAGAAATAATTTTTGCTGTTATTTTATGCTGGTTTTGTGTCACAAGGTTTTTGAGGGGGTTTTTTACGTGTAAAAGGTAAATTTGACAAGTTTTTTGGGGAGAAGGAAAAAAATAAATAATATTTTCAAGTTGACAGTGTGTCTTTAAATATTCTGGCTAACCAAGTATAGCCTTTTTCTTTCTGTTTTCAATGGCTTGTTTATAAACAATTGAAATTTTTTATTTGGTTTATTTACAGCTATTTTCTACAAAAAAAGAGAAGAAAATTGTCTCAGAGTTAACCAAAATACCAAATTACATGTAGTAAAAACCAAAATCCTTCCCCCTAAAAAAAATCTAGCTGTTTAAAATATTGAAATGGCCAGCTAGTAGGAAACCAAAATTTTAATAAAAAATTTTAAAAGAGTATGCTTCTATCTGTGGCATCTTTGCATTACTTGTTTGGGTTTTGTTTCTTTTCCCTATGAAACACCTTTCTTTTATCTTTATTTTTAGGGGAACACAGTGGGATTCTAGATTAGGTTTGTTTATAAATCGAGGACAAAAAGAGTCTGAGCATTTGTTTCATTCATTTCTATCTGGAAAATTCTGCAGTTGATTAATTTGGAATGAGATAAATGAAATCTGTGTAGCTGCATGCCTTATGTAAGCGTGAGTGATGAGGTCTCTCACAGTTAGGAAGCCCCAAAGCATCAATGGATTTGTAACTCTGGTCTCAGTCTGAGCAATTTCACAGTGTGCTGTGCATTGCTAGGATAAGGGAGGTATTGCTGAGTTTATAATTCTGTATTCTGAAATTCTCAAAGTTAATCCTTCTTATTTGTTGCACAGGTATGGGGTGGGAGGAGCAGGAACAGTAAGAGAATCAGTTTTAGTTCATATTTTGGTACCTATGAAGTTGGTACCCAGAGTTGCAAAAGATAAATGCTGCACCCTGTTCTTTTACCTAAAGTAAACGAGATCCAGTGCTTGCAGTTGTTTGCCATTTTCCGGGAAGTCTTTCTGTTTTCCCCATTTTTTTTGTTGTTGTATGATGGTAGTGGGACAGCAGGCAGATGTCTTGTCATAGACACTTTTAGTTTCTTACCCGGTTTACATACCTAACTGATGGAGGGACATCATGGTCTGTGTTCCTCTGCTTTTTTGTCTTGGTGCCTGCTTTTGACTGGTACCACATGGTTTTGTGGTGGTGTGACTTGTTTCTAAGTTGGAAGTACCTGATGCAGAGTGAGAATACCATCTTAATTTTTCTTGAATAAAATGTCCACAAATGCTACACAAATAATGCCACCCTTCAGCAAACTCAGTTCAAGAAAGCAAATTACACTAAACTGACAATTATACAAATATTCGTTGAAGACCATGCAGAATTTGCAAGACTGTGTCTAACAAATGCACAGTGACTTGCATGAAAGTCAATAATTTGATCTGAATTTTGAGGAGTTTTCAGCGTGTTGCGGTTTGGTGGCATGAATTGTGTCTGTTTTGATTACTGTATTTAATGTCTGCCATGAATTCATGTGCTCAGAAAGGAAGCTGGAAATAACAAATTATGTCGCAGTTACAGATGTGTAATTTTTCAGGAGAGGAAGAAGGTAGAAGGAAACTATATGAGCTCAGAACTGTAAATGTGTGGTGGGTGTTGAAGATCCCGTGCCTGTTCTTAACATGCATCTTAACCCAAGATCTGAAAATGACTGCAAATAACTTGTGTTAGCAGGAACAAACACTACTTTGTCTCCAGCAGGGATGGTAGTAAGACTCTAAATCTAATGTCTGACATTGCACCTTGAAGCTTATTAATTTCAGAAGCACAGTTTCTGTATACATTAGAATATATACCACATGCCCAGTTTAGACATATGCATGTTCTTATGCGCATCCATGCTGGATGCGTGCTGGGATGACGACGCTGAATGGGTCCTAAAGGGTGTCCTGCGAAGCGCCTTCCAAGTAGCCAGTACACTGTCACCCAAGTATTTACTGTGAAAATTAGGGCTTTTTGTCGAGAAAGCAGATGGGTGGTTCCATTCACTTTTCAGCACATCCTGGAAATTCCTCCCGTATTCCTTCCCTGTTCACAACAGTGGGTGTGGTTAAAATAGGCAGGGTATTCATCTGTGTTAAGTTGCATGAGTTGTTCTGTGAAATCCCAGCATAATTAAAATTATTCAAAATAAGGAATAATCTATCTTCTCTATTTAAGCACTGCGTCTGAAAACGCAAATCGATGTAGGCAGGTGCTCAGCGGAACACAAAACCCAGGGAAGATGATTTCCTTCCATCAGGGCTTGCTGGAAATGCCTGGAGCCAAAACTGGTGGTACATGACGGTATGACTTGCTGTCCTCTCCGCCCCATGCAAAGGGCTCTGGATGAGGAAGGAGCTCAGATTTTTGGATGCCGCTAATATAGAAGTGGGTCCTGGATGTGTTACAAAGGGTTCCAGAACTCTCTAAAACTTCTCTGAGAGTAAAATTCTCATCCTCAGCAAGCTAAAAATGGACTGAAATCAAACTGATCCAAAGACAGCCATATTTAACCCTCTTCCAGATGATGGGTTCTTCTTGGAGATCCATCCATATCCCTGGCTGGCCAGCTGGAGGACCTGAAGGAGCCTCTGAAATACTCTTGGGAAAGGTCAAGTTCTTTAAGACTGGTTTTTACCTGTGGGTCCCCAAGCTTTACATTCTGTCTTGAGCTTGTGGAAGTTGCAGCACGGGATCATAGCAGACATCCCATAGAAAATGAAATTGCATCACATTTGCAGTCATTTATAAAGCAGTGTGCAGCAGATCCTCAAGTAGTTTATTTTCTTTAACTTATGTGTGTATCTCTGGAAGGAAACACATGTTTCTCCTCATGGTCAAGTCCTGGAAGTTGCAGTTTAAATTTGATGAAGTGTTTTATTCCCCCAGATAAAAATAAATAAATAAAAAATTAGATTTAAATGCATTTGTTGATGAGGAAAGTCAGGAATCCTCCTAATTAAGACATTTCTTAGAAAGGTAAAATTTTTATCTGGGAGCATAAAACACTTCATCAGTTTTAAAGCCACATCTGCAAGGAGTGGATAAAGAGGAGAAACAGGCATTTTTCTTCATTCTGGCTTGTCTGTGAGTTTAAGACTTTTAACAACAGTTTTAAAAATATTTAAACCCAGTTAGAAACACTTGCAATATAATAGGGATAAGAGTGCCCTCCCTCCCTCTGTTTTTAATCTGGTTCTCTTGATGGAATAAACTACAAGGTTGAATTGGTAACTGGATTATTGCCTCATAAAACAGCACGAGGTTACTATTATCCTTTAATTTTATATCGTTATTAGGGAGTAATGTTGGTCTTATTTAAATCACTGACTTCTCTAATGGTTTTTCTCCTCTTTTACAAATTTATAAAACTAAACCCTAAAGGATTTGGTCTAAGTGCAATTGGCATAACTGCCATTATAAAAATCTTTGTGTTAGCAGTTGGTTATAATCAGCTGCTTTAACTGGGCTCAGAATGCAGCAGGATTTAGCTGTTGATAGGTAGAATAATACTGATAAAATATTATTTCTGATTTTTATTTTAAAAAGCTCCATTTCCAATACGAACTTCTGAATTTGAGGCAGAATGAAGATGAACAACAGTGTCCTGTAAACTTATAATTTAGCATGTTTGTGCAAGTGATATATTTAACATATTGTGTATTTCTGCAAAGATTGTCTTTGTCTTGCAATTCAGTAAAGTAACTCTGAAAATTCATGAAAGTTGGCCTTTTTTAGAACACGACTAATACAAGTGGCATATTTATTGATGCATTCCTGTGAATACACCCACCTGAATTTTGGGACACAACACATACTGTGGGTGAATCATTGGCAGTTCTTAGTAGCAAAACGCCTGTTGGATTTGTATCATCAGGATGTATTTAAAATATTGATATACTGTTTTTTTAGGAAAAATGTGACATCCATCTGTTGATCTCAGTGTACTTTGATTAAGCATCCATCAATGTGGGAAGAAACGTGGATCTGTCTGTTATGGTATGGCTCTGTAGTTGAGTTATAGTTGAGTTTTGTACAGAAAGTGGAGTATCTGTTACCTTCGGTGACCGACTGACAGAATAAGAGCACTTACTGTTTGAATGCAAGCCGGATACTGACTTTCCAGTCAGTATATTTAGAAACAAGTCAAAGAATTTGTTACATGTTTTGTATTTTGACCATTTATTTCCACAGACAATCTTACCAATGCAATAACATGAACACACTACAGACTTTTAATTAAATCAAAACAGATTTTATTTTAAGTTATTAATGGAATATCTTAGTATCGGTTGTAAAAATCCAACTCTGTGTTTGCAATTGCTTCCTTTGATTGGGACTGCTGCAGGCGATGCCAAGTAGAGCTGCTTTCTCTTAAAATACCCATTGTTCATGGTAGGCTCCTTTCTGAAATTTGCCTATAATGGGTGTTTTAAAGAAGCCTTTCAATTCCCCTTTTATCTTCACTGAACAAAAACTGGAGAAGATATTTACAAACACAAGAGTGTGGGCTCCACATTGATGAAAAAATCATGGGAAGTGATTAGAGTGGTGAAGGCTTTGTGGGGGAAGACATCGAAGTCTTGGATCCCTCTGAAATTGAGAGGACACTAAAACCATTTTGAAAAACAGAAATTCTTTTCGGCTGTATGATATGGTGAAATACATGCAACATGATTTTCTTGCAATTTGTCTTTTTCTTATGTAACATTATACAAAAATTAATGAAATGTGAATGAAAATAATTTTGAAACTTAGGCAAGAGGGAAGAAAGACAGGAAGTGGCAGGAAAAATCAGGGTGAAACTGAAAGCAAAGTGGACTGGGGCTGTGCGTTTGTGTGTGTGTTCCAGAAAACATCTAATGCAAAACGAAATTTTTGGGAGTTACATTTCGGGAAGCAAGTGGAGGTATGGCAAGTAAGTGTCACTTGAGATTAAGAGAGGTGATGTTCACAAGGCAATGCAGGGCAGTGGGTGAGAATACGTAGGTGCCATGGCTTGTTCCACATAGATTCCATGGCTCCGGTTCCTTTCAAATATTCTGCAAGTGCCAATACAGCTGTGCACTGTTTAGCCTTGGTTGTGTTTATTAGTGCTTGCTGGTCAGAATTTGAAACAGAGATCCATAATATGTTTATGGTATTGGGCATAGTCCCAGGTAGTTCCTTGTGGTGTCTTCTTGATAAATAAACCTAGGTAATATTGATAAGCAAATCCAGGATGTTTGGGTTCCTTAATGTATGTGTTTACATATTGATTTTTTTTTAAATGTAATATGAGCTTTGATTAATAATATGATTATTGCATATATGAAATATCCCTGTCACTTTTTTTTTCTTCTAAATTAACGCAAATTTGTATAACTCCAAAATGGATCTTTTCAGAAAATGGAGATTGTAATATAACTGTGTGGCTTTATAGTTAAGGTTACCATGATCATTCACAGGCAGAACTCTTAGAAAGTAGAGTTTTCCTATTGAAGTTCTCAGTACTTGATGAGAATGATTCACCCTATTAGGAAGGCGTAGACATCGCAGATAATTAGGATAATGTCTGTCATTTAGCACTTTGTAGGGACCTGCTTGTTATAAACCACTTTGTGTATTTAATTTAATCCTAAGGGAATTTAATGAACCTTAGAGAGGGGACTTCATGCTGATAATTGCATAATAACCTATTTTTCTGCAGGACATTTACTGGCTAAGAGGTTATCATTAAATGTGTATTAAGCAGTTGTGTTCTATAACTGTCTTTCTAATATGTTCTCTCAAGGGCTTGCATTTGTTGACTACTTAAACAGCTGCCCATATTCAACATTTTAGCATCTTTATTGGTTTGTTTTCATAGCTTTTTTTCCTTGCAGGATTCAAAGACAAGTTCCTGTTTCTGTTGGCGTATTTTAGCTAGTTCCCAAAATAATACTGAAGGTGTTGAAACACTTTAAATGAAATTAGTCTTCATATGGGAACTTTGCTTCAGGTTTTCGAAAGTCACAACCTTAGTTAGGGTATTTGTTTATTGCAGATTTGCCTTAGAAGTGAGGACCATAGACTAACATGTCTTTTTTTATCTTCTTTTTCAATTTAGACTACTGAGCTGTAAATTGAAAGGAAGACAGTTTCTGCTTGTGGAGGAAAAGAAAGGTGAATGACCTCAATGGAAGACTCTCAGGATCTAAGTGAACAATCAGTAAGTACAAATGTTGCTAAATTGAATGGAATCAATTGAACTCTGTTCATCCAAGTTGTTTGAAAGGACTTTACTTTGGATTTGAAAATTGTAGTAAGATCTGGGGAAAATCTTCTGTGCTCCTACTTTTAAACCTTTGAGTTTTTATGTTAAATGAGCGGTTTTAATATTTTTTCCTTGTTAAAAGGAAGAAGATCTTTGTTATATAAGATTTTGGGGAACTACAATAGTTGGAGGGATATAATTAAGCTACATTGGAAGAATAAAATTTTAGAAACGTACACAGTGATATGCCTTGTTACAGTAATTGCATTAAAATGTATATCCATAACGGTCTGTCAGTTTTGCCAAAGCAACGGTTACCAAAAACACAAACAAAAATATTTCAAATGGTCGGACTGTGGCAGATGACATACATTAATTGTTTCAGCATTCTCTTGGATTTCAAGGGGATTGTGAGAACTGGCAGTCTATCTCCCTGTCCCATGTCAGAGGGTGATTCTTCTTGTCACTGATGATGCTTCTGGGAAAAATGTCTGGGAAAAATGGGTGGACATTTCTTCTCCTTTTTCTTTTCTTATTTTTCCTTTCCTTTAAGGATGTCATCTCCAGACCTCCTTACCACCAGACTGCAGTTCTGAGGAGACAGCTCCAAGCAAATTCAAAGCTATCAGAGCTTGCCATCCAATGTATTGGTCTTGTTTTTAGCATTTTAATTTTCTATTGTTTCTTACTGGTCACAGTAGGGACACATTTTGCCAGTACCATGATCCCTACCATTCTCAGCTTGGGCTCAGTGTACTAAAGATGAACAAAGGGATTTTGTCTTTCTGTCTCTGACATGCTGAAAGAGGTTATCCATGCAATAAACTAGTTTGAATATATATATTTTTACACACTTTTATGGGTAACACAGGTGCAAGGAAGTGGGAAGAGTTGCATGTATTTCTAAAATGTCAGTAATTTTCTTTAAAAAGGAGTACTTTGCTCCTGGCTGGTTAACTCCTATCTGAGACTTTATCTTGGACTAGGGTTTTATTACAGATTTTAAAGGGTACAGGACTGGAAAGTCTTAACAGTGTCTTAAGTCCCCATGGTGGCACTACTTGGGACAGCTGCACATATTTATGTATTTAAAGTGTTCCCAACCAAAACTTTAGAGCCTGTAAAAGCTACATGGCTTCATAATTTAATAAAGTTTTATAAAGGTTATAAAAGATTAGGCAGAAGTTCATCTCTTGCAGTCTGTGAAACGATTTTCTGTGGACTATTCATGGTGTGGTTATTAATAGGAAGTAGATGAGCCAGTTTAGCTTAGTGCAAAAGCTTCTTTTAATAGTAGTTAAAATGTTTTTGCAGCACTGGATGCCTGATAAATGCATATTTTAGAAGCTATTTTACTACCCCATCATAGTATAATCCCTGTAATATTTCTCATAATTACTACATAGCTTTATGCTAATATGTGAAAATGGTCTGCAGATTGCAAATTGAGGTGAAATCTGTGCTGTGTTGCATGTGGAGGTAGGATTTTCTGTCCTTATGCAATGTCGCAGAAAATTGTGGTTCAAGACAAGTTTATTCTTCTTACTCGTCAGTGACAGTGTCAGAACTTGAAGGTAACGGGTGGGAGATCCATTTCATCACTCCCTTCATCCAGGTGGGCACTGAGACTAAAATCTCACCAAGACACTGGGCATTGTCCTGGGAAAAGGAATTGTGTGAGGGGTGTCTGCATAGAGCAGGCACTAAGCCTTCATCTCCCATTCCAGTGAAAAGCCATTTCACTGTTATATCTTGGTTAAACTCCTCTCAGACAATTTTTAAAAAAGAAAATAGACTCTGTGTCTTAGTTCCTTAAAAGCCACAGGGCATGTGTGTGGGCTAGAGATCCCAGGAAGCAGGAGGCTTCGGTGGTTTAAACTCTAAGAAGGTATCAGATGTATCTGCTTGTAGTGTAGCTGCGGTGTTTTGTACTGGTTAATGTGTTTTATACTGGTTAGCTCTGGGCAGTTTCTGCTCATGAGGCAGGATTTCTGGTTCTTGACATGTTCAGGGAGCATAAGTACTTCATTCCAGCCTCAAGGTTTCTCTTTGGGAGCTAAAGGCATATCATGAAAATTCATGGAGTATAAGGATCTATCCTCTGTTGCAAGTATAGCAGATTGTGTGAGTAAGCATGAGTGCAAGATCTGTGCTCAAACTTGTGCTGGCACCTTGGCTTCGAATAGTTTAGTTCTTGGTTACTTGAAGGACTGTCTTTCTCTGCAGCTGAGATGGGCTAGAAGGTGTTTGCTGTTGGATGAAATGTTTGATGGGACAGTTGAGTTTTCTGAAAGAAAGATTTCTTTATTGGATTAATTTCCCTGGGCGTTCTCTTAAATGATCTTTCATCCTTGGGAAAAGAAGCCAGGAACAGTTCCTTGGTACAGTGAACAAGATTAATTTTCAAGTTTTTATTTAAAGAAAGTAAATTATTCTAGTTTTTGCAGGTAGATCCTCCTCCTGAAGCATGATATAGTGTGGTGTAGGTTTTATTCTGTGTCTTCTCCATAAGTTTGAGATCACTATTACTATTTTAACTCAAAAAAATACACTAACAAGAAATGATTGATTCTGTGATTCCTGTCCTGAAAGTATATCATTTAGGTGAAATTTATATGATCATACCTATGAGCAATTCCACAGCATCCGTGTTACCATATGAGAAATAAATTCTTCCCCATTTGTCTCAGAGCAATGACCACACACTGCTTCAGAAATCTAAGTGCTCCCCTGTTCTCAGAGCCTCTAAAGAGTCATTTGAATTGAGCAGCTGCTGTTTTCTGAGATGCCAGCTAGATTAGATGTAATATATATACCATTTATTGCATGATGTCATTAATTTATTTGTTTTTCCTATTTTTGACCAGAAGTCAGTCTACTTGCCTAATTGTTGTACTGTAGAGCCTCTGTACTCAGAAACGTCACGCCCCCTTTCCTTTGCCTTCTCCTGTGTGGCAGAGGTGGGTGAATCAAGACTTAATCAAGATCATTGAGCGAGAAAAAGGGTCAGAATCGGAGGAGAGTTTATTATACTTTGGCTTTCCTGCCTTTACTCACAACTGAATAGGTAAATAGCTCTATTTTGAAGAACAGCAGGAAAATGATGCAAGTTACTAGCTGATGCAGAGGGGAGCTTGGATCCATCAGGTACAGCTGAGATCCAGTGGATCCCTGCAGCTGGCACGGAGCAGGGATGAGGCTTATCATGGCACTGTACTTCTAGGGTGGGTGTGTGTCCAAAAAAGCTCACAACTCTCTTTTCCTTTCTAGTTCAAATGCAGAATATACTTGTACATCCATGTATGGGAAGGAATTTTCTTTTCATTTATAGGAAGGCTCCAGTTAATAGTATTCTGAGTGAAAAAGAGGAAAATAGTAAGACATGTATTTCACAGACAGAAGAAAATAACCAAATAAATGGTCTTTTTCAGCTCTGGTGTGGGGTCTGCTACCATGTGCAGGCTGCTACTTACCAAGTGAAAGAATACTTAAAACCACATGAATTGGTCTTAGATGGACAGATGGAGCTAGGTAAAAACATAGCTTTAACAACTGTGTCTGCCATAGATTTTATGCACACTAAATTAAAAATATTTAGAAGATATAATAAATACATAATGTTAAAATAATTTAGAAGATATAATATTTATAAGATATAATAAGATTATAATAATATAATAAAATATAATAAAATATTTAGAAGATATAATAAAATATTTAGGAGATACAATATTTAGAATAAATAATAAATTTTGCTGTCCTTCAAAAAATAAGCTGATTTTTACTGAATTTTAACTAGAATTTTTTGTTTTTTTTTCTTTTTCAAAAGATGCATATTAAAAGTTCTAATTGTTTTGAAATGGAAGAGAAGGATACAGATGTTTTATTTATGAAGGATCTAGTAATAGGAAGGCAAAAGTTTTTTAGGACTGAACTTGGAGATGATTAAAAAAATGGTAACTTTTTAGCACCTAAATAGTCCTCTGGTGTGCCTTGATATACCAGACACACTTAGGATTTTGAGAACTACAGGTTTGCACTTTATTTTCTCTCTTTTAATCATCACTTTCTGTTCAGTCTGTATTAGCAGAAGAAGAACAATTTGGCTGCTAACTTGCTAGTTTAGGGTTTCAAAGGGCCTTATTAGAAACTGGTGTAATTTCATCCCCTGGCCCTTTTATGTAACAGTGTGCATATTTAGATTACTTCATTTTAACCTAGAATTAAACAATAGATTGCAGTGCTGTAGGACAGGACACTAGGAGATGTGAAGCTAAACCTGAATGAACAGATTTTTATTTTTGTGACACTGGGACAATCACCCCCCTTGTGCCCTGGGTAAGTTATTTGTTTTTTATCAGATTGTACAAGCTGTTATATCTGTTACTTGCATTTATGGTCCACTTGCAGCTGGACGATCCTTGACAACCTTTTTTGGACAGTGTTGTTTCCCTGTTTTTGTTTTGTTTTAATGTGTGAAGCTGTCAGATGTGATCCCTTTGCAGATCATTTTTCAGCTGCAGCTACTTCTCTGTTGCACGAGCCCTGTACCTGCAGCATTTAATCTTCCCCACCTCTGGGGTGGGCAGCCTGCTATCACCCCAGGAACTTTGGCTGGAGCTCATTGCAAAGAAATGAAAATTAGTTTAAACTCTTTAACTGAGTTTTAAAATGTTCTATTTCACTGTTCTGCATTGCCGCATAGCACGTTGTGGTTCTTATCTCTGTTATATCAGGATTTGTAGGACTTGGAATATTACAGGCAATTCATCTTCTCAGGTTAGTGATGTTGCTTGAAAGAGACATCTGGAAGTTACCTGGTCTAGCCTCTGGTCATGAAATGCTGGTAGTATGCACAAATACTTCAGTTATGAAAGCAAACAACATTTAAGATCAGTAAGTGAAGAAATTATGGATTTAGTAAGGAAAAAAAAAGTTTCCTTAATGAGTGATTATTTGCTTTTAATTAAAATCAGTCATTGAAGAAAAATGCCATAACTTCAAGTCAGCTGTAATAGAAAGTAACAGAAAAGCAGCCTGTCTTTTGGAAGGTTTCTTTCAGAGTATTTTTGAGAGTTGCTTAGATATTTTAGTGCCTCCTTTTTACAGACATAGTAACTGGCACAGAGAGGTGGCTTGCCATAGAGGATCCAAACTTATCACCCATTTTGAATTACAGTAGATCAAGAATAAAGTGTAATACCATAATTCCTTGTCTCTCATCCAATAGGAATTTGAGGTAGAAACATCACTGTTGTTCTCTCTCAGCTGCAAGACCTTTACATATGACATAACAACTTCTGAGAACACATACTGGTTTTTTCTCTTTCCTTTGCCCTCTACCACTGCAGCAATTCTGTCATTTCTGTACAACAATCTGCCAGTGTTAAATTTGAAGGCACTTTTTTCAAACTACATTAGTAGTTTTATATATATTTTATTTATCTCATTTACCAAATGGGACAGACTAAATGAGACAACACTCAGAAGCAATTCATGCATTTTGACATGCAGAATAAACTGAGTTGACTTGTGTGTTGTATGAATTGCATATCACCAGAGAAAGAGATCTTCGGCATCAAAGATACGAATGTTCACTGTTGGCATACATGTAATAGAAATGTGCATTTTTTTCTGAGTTAATTAAAATTATGATTTGAAAGCACTTTTCTTTAAAAGCTAAGTAGGCAATGTCTTAAAAATGTATCCAAGAGAATGCAACAGAATAATAGCCATGGCTTGTAAACTTGCAAGATGGCATGAGAAGATGGCAAACAAACAGAAATGCTCCTGTAATTGTCACTGGCACGTCTCCTCTGGTTCAGCTCTCTGCCTGTCTCCTGGAAGATGTTACCACATCAGTATCAGAGGTTTAAATGGAAAGGCACTGTATGGTCTTTATTTAATAACAAGGAAAACCAATAAAAGAAAATGTTCTGCTGTCACATACTGTCCTTGGATTGCTGACAAGGACTGACACATAGCTACTATATAGTTTGTTATGGCTGGTATTTCTGGCTCTAGAGAGGCCCCAGAATGGAATTTTAGGGGTAGAACTATACTGTCATTAAGCTACATGGACTTTCCTCGAGGTAGATACCGTCTTCTGCGCAGGGGTCTCCAGTGCTCCTGGAGAGTGAAATTTTGTGTTACTAGTGATGTTACAGCCCTGATGCCATATGGATATCAGAGGTGACTTCTATTGTATTATAACAGATAACACCACTAGAAAAAATAATGGTGTGGTGGTTGAGGCCAAAATCAGGGAAACGTCCAAAAGGAACGTCTCCTCAAAGGAAGGCAGGTTACAGCCACCCCTCCCCACAACCGGGTTCGGGAAAAAAATTTTCCTCTGAGGAAAGTGAAGGAGAAAATAAAAA